>OZ005650.1:128258610-128282240 GCA_963930645.1 Salticus scenicus
CAAATATTATGTCGCAAGGTAATTTTTTGATCGCAGTCGACTTCTACATGTTCTCATTTACATCTTCCTTTACCTGCTTGACAGTTGTTTGTTAAGTGCAATTTCCGCATTATTTTTCATTTCTAGAACAAGTGAATCAGGATAAAAGGTAGTTCTTTGTGGTTTAAAGATCCATATCTACAATAAACACAGTTTAGGATGTTGTTTCTAAAGAAAACTAAATGACTGTTTGACGACTGCTTGTTGACTATACAATAAGAAAATGAGAAACGGAGAATAAAAGAAGAGTTTCTAGCAGATGTTCTAGACAAGATTCTATTTTCATTTTATGTCATTTACCTGTTGTATTTCTTTTAGTGGGTACAATTACAGTACCAAATAACACGTTAATCTAATGAACTGACATTGAAATTTTATTATTATTATTACTGACACATTTATTATTAGTTCTCTATCATACCATAAATATGGGAAGCTTAAGTTAACACGAAAATTGTTTTTTGGAAATTTTATATGTTTTGAGGTGTGAGGAATCTGAAAATTACAAAATTGGTATGGTGTCCGGTTGTCAGTGTGTTAGTCTGTTAGTCTACTAGTCTGCCATACTGTTAGTTTGTACACAATATCTCAAGAACAAATTATTACAAAGTGGTCGGATCAGTTTTAAAATATCACTTGTGACTTTGTCAAGAACCCTATTGATTTTTAACATTGTAGTTTAAAACAGTAAATTTTTCGAAATTTACGATTTTCATAACATGGGAGAATAAGGTAATATTTCGCTGAAACGTGCATTATAAAGAACATTTTTATTGTAAACATGACAGACCATCTTTAAATTATCAGTTATGACGGTTTCATAAAGATAATTAACTGCAAAATTTAAACTTTAAAAATTTCGTTAGTTATCTAAAATTTACAAATTTCTTAACGTGGCAGAGGGCAAAATTTCGCATAAACGTATCTTTCGCATAAACCAAAACTAAATTCAAAATCTGGCGTACAGTGAATAGAAAGAACAGTCTTTCTTTCGCATAAACGTCCATAATGAGATTGTCATTGAAACTTTTTGATCAATATACGATGAAATTGAATATTTTTTAGAAAAAATAAAGCGTTATTAGGCATTTTCGTTGACATTAATAAATACAATTTTCACAAAATTTTTACGAAAAAGCAACAGGCATTTTTAAATTGATTATGCTTTCTTAAAATGGAAGAATGAAAATAACTCAACTTGAGTGAATTTTCACTCATTTGCCTAGAAGAAACGTGCCCTCTCATCTTGAGTTAAATTCATTAAATTGAATGAGTTAATATGTTGCACTCAGACTTGAGTTATTTGTTGTATTTGAGTAATTTATTTATTTTATTAATGATTTTAATGCAAATGATTTTATTAAACTAGATCCCTTTACCTTGCACTTGCCTGCTACTGAAGAAATGCGTTGCAACGAGAGGGATGTTGCCACTTACAAGTGGTTGAATTAGCAGAAATAATTCAAGTATTGATAAATATCAGTAATTCCAGTTCGCTTAAATAATAAGCTATTAATTAGCTAAAAGAATTGAATTTTTAGCTCAAGTCGATTTAAAGAAAAATAACTCCTACTTTACATGGTAATTAACTCATTTATTTTAAGAGAGTAAATAATGATGTTGAATCTCGTTAACGTGAATTTCAAGAGGGATAAAAATTTGTTCATGTTAACAGTAGTTCATGCTATCAGTAACTAATCTTTATATAACTAAACTAATCTTCTTTCTGGCGGGGATTGTGGAAACAGTTTATGTTAAATGTAATTCACGTAAAGCGTGTTCACGTTAAGGAGGTTTGACTGTATTTTGCTTTATTTTTGTATACAAAATGTCTAACTAATATGTATATATATATATATATATATATATAAGTCATTATTAAAATTTCCAAATTCAACATTTAAACTCACTACATAATGCAACATATTTATTAGCGCTAAATGAGTTTGTAAAGCACACAAATCTCTACGCTCCATTTTGACTAATCTATCTTTTATCATTTCAGAAAACCAATATTCTCGACGTATTACATCATTTTGGTCAAAGTTCGATATTAATTTTACGGGTAATGGCATCGATTTTAGCTGTTTAAAGATAAAGTATGGGAAGCATGAGAGATCCAGAAAATAATTAGGTTTGCTTTAATTAAATGAGCTTCTGGATCAACTTCCTTGACTGCAATCGATCAAAGAAGCCAAAAGGCACAAGAAATGTACTGAAATTGCCTATTAGCAATATCGCTAGAATTATGAAATAGTATTTTTGTGTTTTGAAATGCAGAAGATATATTTTTAAAGATTAATTATTGTAAATATATAGAGAATATATTAAGCAATCGAATTATAACTTCATTAATTAATTTTTAATTTTTAGACAATTACGAATTTTAATGAAATTACTTTTTAAATGGCTAAATAATAATAATAATAATAATAATAAAAAATATGCAATAATTGAATAACTATTATAAAAATTTAACGTCATTTCATATTATCTATTTATTTGAAAACCTTGTGTTTCATTTAACAAACCTTCAAGAGAAAAAAAAAAAAAAAAACATAAATCAGCAGAAATACAGGGTGGATCAAAAATCCTTGATATACTTTAAAATTTAATTTATAATCAAATAATTGTCGTATGAGAATTCGGTCTGCACTATAATGCTTCTTATGATAGAAAATTTTGTTTGATCAAGGGAGAAAAAAAAAAGTTTCATAATTTGCTCGTAGATAGCGTTTTACCTTAAAAACACCATAGCAATTAAAGAGCGTTTAGTTTGTGAATTTTGATATAATGTTTCATTATATTTTCCTTTTATATCTTGAACCCTATCCATAAGGTCATCTATTAATTAAACCCACGTGTTCGATAGTATTGATTACGACAGCGACTGAATTAACATGCTTTATTCCTGTCCTCAATACTTTGATGTCAGCTATAGGGAAAACATGTACTTTGCCCTTCACAGAGTCAAATAATATTAATTTAGGTATTGGTAGTGGTGTTAGGGTTAAAGGAAATTGACTATACAAGGCTCCTAGACAGGCCTGAGGAGTGTGTCCTCCGTGGGGATCTTTATAAGACAAGTATTTACGAGGAGTTAAATTTAGAGATTGAGGTAGCCATTGCAAAACTAAAGAAATGCTATATCAACAAAACAAAGGGACAAATAGCGCCATCCCAGGATAAAATTTGGAATTATATTTTTTTATTTGCTGAAAACAAACTTTTCACCGTATAAAACAATGTAGTATAAATCGTACTTGTATACACCACTTACTTGTTTTTATATTGAAGTTTAAAATGTGTCATGGACATCTAGTCCACACTTATACTTTTTTCAGTATAGTACTATATCCTTCCGTATTTCCTGAAGAAGGTGGTAGTTATCTGATTTATGTCATTATTTCACTTCAAGGATTCTATTGAATAGGTGATAAACATGAAACATTCTCAAAATATAAAATACATAGTGTATTATTGCAATGTATAGTCGGATATACAGATAACAATGATATCATAAAAAACGGCAGTTTTTTGAGTGATGCAGCAAAGCTCAAACAAAGCTTAGCAGCGACACTCTATTATACAGCTAGTTTTACATCAAAGGGATTTGGAAGCGCCGACATTTAATATCTCAGTAAATAGGAGATATTTTGATCTGATGTTTTCAGAATAACCTTTTTTCTTCTGCCCGATGCTATCCTGAAAGTTTCACACTTCAACATTGTATATATTTTGAGATCTGGAGTTGCAATTTAAGACTTTAAAGGAAAAATGTATTATCGTGTAAGATTTTTTTCTCGAAAACGGCTCGAAGAAATTTTATGAAATTGATATATGATATTAATTTATTTTGTCTGAAAAGCGTGACGTTCTTCGTTTTTCCAGAAAGACTCTTGTTTCTTAAATAATTTAGCTTAAAAATCGAACTATTTTTTCCTCCGCCATGTATAGATTTGAACTGCATATTCTCGGAATTCAGAACAGGCGTCATTCGGTTTTCTGAGGCTGTGGTTGGTTGATCCAATCTGAATGCAGTCAATAAAATATTTAGATTTTTTTTTATTAAATGCAAAAAGGAAACTTCATTGTTTGTTTTAAATACTTATTATATCTGTATATATATATAAATTACGTGTCACGATGTTTGTCCGGGGTAAACTCCTAAACTAAGGAACCGATTTTAATGAAATTTTGCACACTGTGTGCAGTTTGGTCCAACTTGAGAGATAGGATAGTTTTTATCTCAATTTATTGTCACAATATTGTTTTATTGCAATTATTTGTTAATTATAGACCTTTATTAAAGTTGCTCCAAAATATCTGTGAGTTCCATTAATTTAATTGTTGCCAAAAAAAAAAAAAAAAAAAAAAAATACGAGTTCATTTTCTTTCGACATAAAAATAAATACATTTAATCAAACGTGAACGTTAAAAAATTATAAGAAGTTAAATTATGCATCTCACGAAAATTGACGTCATAATCAATTTAAAGATTTTATACACATTTATAAAAAAGTGCTAATGTAGTTCTATCATAGATATAGTAATATATATAGATCTTTCATCCCCATGTTATCGTACAAAGATTTTTAATGCCGAAAAAAAAAAAAATAATAAAAGCTTTGGAAACGGCCATCAAGTGGTATTGAAAAAAAAAAAAAAAAAAGAAAGAAAGAAATATGAATTTGAAACTGTATCTGGAGTCTTCCATTAAATGTCCAGTATTTCATAAGATTTCCAATTTTAAAGTTTTAAAATATTTAGCAAATTTACTTATTTTTCTGGTTTAGCCTTATTGTTTTCCTTTTTATAACTACAGCTGTTGCCCTCTTTAAAATATTTAAAATGATGAGGTCATTTTATAGTAAAATTATCCATTATAGCATATATTATATTTCACTCCTCCATAAAAATTGATTTAAAAATCGTCTGTTTCTTTTATATTTTTATTTTAATAGAATTTAATTTATATATTAGTCATTTTAGCAATTTTATCCAAAGTAGCATTAGAAATAATATATATCACTTCTCCATTAAAATTTATAGGACCCTACAATGAAATTAATTTGTGCTTAATATCAACACTACGAAAATTTTTATCAATCGCTTCCAAATTTTGACCTAAGTTTCAAATCTCAACCCTGTGGGTTTTTACATCGGCTACAACGTTTTCGTCTTTGTTCGTAGATAATAATTTGACTGTACTAAATAGTTTACAGCCGTATAATTCAACGTATAACTTAGTCACAGCAACGCGTGGCCGGGTCTGCTAGTATATACTAAATTAAATTTTGCTTAAATATTTTTTTCTTTTTTGTTATGAAGGAAATAATTAGATTTTAAAATTTCCCATTTCGCCAAAATACTATTTAGATAATGTTTCAAATAAGGAAATATTTTGTAATTATATGTATTCTATTTAATAATTATTCATAATAAATTTATAATTTTTTAAGAAAAAATATTTCAAATTTTTTTCCGATTAATTTTTTTCCGACGTAAAACCCAACTAACCAACCAACCAACCGATTAATTATTTTCATCATTCATGTATTCATTCGCCGCCTCTGATTGGTGTTTCCTTCCTGCGCTCTCTGATTGGCTGAGATTGTTGTGGTTTGGTTGTGTTCTGTTCCGTTCGGAAATTCCGAAATTTTTTTATATTATGTTTTACATATTCGCTTTAATTTTTCATTTAATTTAACATTAGGCACATATTAAGCAAGTATTAAAATTTTTTTAATGTAATAAAATAACTACCGGTATCTGCATATTATACAATATTTATGATTAAAGATACGCAAAACATATAATTAATACTCAGTATGCTTGTATAGTATTCAAGATAGGTAATACATATTACTCAAGTCATGGATTAATGGTAAGTTTTTTTTTTTTTTTTTACTTATTTTCAAATATAAATTCTACTATGAAGTAGGAAAAAAAAATGTTTTGATTTGTATTTTCACATTTGTAGTAATCAAAGCTTTATTTATTTATTTATTTTTTGACTATAACATGTAAATATTAGAAATGAAAAACTTTATAAAATTTTATCTATTTAATCGGCAAAAATATTTGAGGAATAAAAAAAAACACATGTGTAAAATTAATACAAATCAGTCAATTCCCTGTAATTCACAAAGAAATTGTTAATTAGAGGTCTTTGTTTACATTTTTCTTTGACAAAGTCTGCTATTGTTATTAATTCATAAACAGACATTAAACTAGTTTCAGTATTAAAAATTAAACTAATAAATCATATATGAAGGTAAATATATTAAGCCTACACATAAGTAATATTATAGCAATAAAATATAAACACACATATTTATGATATACAAATTAAATTATTTTTTAAGTGTAGAAGTAAATATTCATCATTCATTATCTTTTATTTTCTTGAACATTAAACTTGATTAGTAATAATGGTTTGTTCTAAATTTTCATATGCTTTCCTTGTGTTCTTTGGTGCTAGTCTATATGAATTGCAGGATACTTATACAAGAATCTCACAATTTCCCCCCCCCCCCCCCCATCCAAATGTGTTTGAAAGCAAGGAAGGATTAAGCTAAAAATTTGATTAAAAAAGTGAAAGTGAGAAATGTTGCCTATTTTTTTTTTTAATCTCAGCTGAAAATTTCTTTCTTTACATTAAAAAAATTAACTGCGAGTGAAAGGGTGTGATGACTGTAAAGTTTTGGCTTAAAATAATTCTAGAATTCTCTGTAAATATTTTTGGTATGTGTTCGAAAAAACTTATATAATCTGAAAGAATTTCATTTTTTAAATCTGCAATTTTATATGAAGTAATATGAATTTTGGTTTGAATTATCTCAAATTTTATCCTGAAATCAACAGATTGTTTGTTTATTTAGTATTGTGCATTGGTATTCATTGTGATTATTACTTTAATTAGGTTAAGTATTGGATAATATTAATACTAGTTTTTTTTTTTTTTTTTTAAATAAAGAAGTTTGTATTTTGCTTTCTCTAGTAGTAGCTTTGCTTTAAATAAATTGCTTTAAAATGTTAGTTTGTGTATATATACTTTTAAAATAATTCTAGAATTCTCTATAAATATTTTTGGTATGTGTTCGAAGAAACTTATAATCTGAAAAAATTTCATTTTTTAAAATCCCTAGTTTTATATGTTGAAGCACTATGAATTTGTTTGAATTACCTTAAATTTTATCCTGAAATGAACAGATTGTTATTTATTTAGTATTGTGCATTGGTATTTATTGTGATTATTACTTTAAGGTTAAATACAGGATAATGTTAATACTAGTATTTTTTTTTTCTTTTTTAAAAGAAGTTTGTAATTTGCTTTCTAGTAGCTTTGCTTTAAATAAATTGCTTTAAAATGTTACTTTGTACATACAGTAGCCCCCGCTTTATAAAATCACGTTTGTTTTCATCAAAATGATTTTATTAAGCGGCTGATTTTTATATCCGGCAAATATGTCTGAACTCAATAAAAGGGTATTCATTACCTAAATATGGAAACAAATTCTTCTTCGCCCTTCCATCTATCAACTAGCCATCCGTATAAATGGAGTGTTTGCTACTTATCATTCATTTAAAATTTTCGGCTTTTAAGAACAAAATTATATGATAGATAGAAATTTTCTTTGACCTGGCATTCTTGTACCTATCTAAAAGTGCTGCGTTGATCTGCTCTCCTTATTCATATTCGCTTGTGATTCACTCTTCGGTTTGGTACAATTTAGGCACTAATATCTACTTTATTATTATGTTTACATGAAGCAAACTGAGAAATTTCAAGCTTCGATGTCGCCTATACATTTGAAGAAAACCATCATACTTTACCAAAATTTTACGCTTTACCTTCAAAATAAAAACTACCCGCTTGCATATCTTTTGCAGCTAAGTTGCTTCAAAATAAGAACTAGAAACTCTATTTGAATATTTTAAGACAGAAAAAATACTCATTAGCCAATCATGTGAAGAATCCATTCCTTGAAGTCATAACTACAACACATGGCGGGGCGTGTTTTTCTTTCTTTTCCCTTTCTGTTCTTTTTTTTTTTTTTTTTTTCTTTTTGAGGCGTAAAATTTTTGACAAAGAATGATAATGTGATGGCTTGCTATGTTTTGCTTCTTTTTTTCTTTTCAAAAATCTGGTGAGAAAATATAATTTGTTGTTTAGCTTACAAACATGGCCATTTTTACTATTGAAGAGATTTTCTTTTGAGTTTATTAACCGGGGATGCTGATTTTATTAAGTGGCGGTTTCTATTGATTTGATTCTGGATCCAGCAATTTAATCAGATTAGGCGGCTGATTATTACTAATAAAGTTTAATGTTCAAGAAAATAAGAGATAATCAATGATGAATATTCACTTCTACATTTAAAAAATATTTTAATTTTATTATAAATATGTGTGTTTATATTTTATTGCTGTATATTACTTATGTGTATGCTTAATATATTTACCTTCATATATGATTTATTAGTTTAATTTTTAATATTGAAACCAGTTTTAATGTCTGTTTATGAATTAATAATAATAGCCGACTTGGTCAAAGAAAAATGTAAACAAAGACCTATAATTTACAAATTCTTAGGTATAATTCATACAACCTTTGGACAAAATCTTTTTGAATTAGAGGGAATTGACTGATTTGTATTAATTTTACATTTTTTTTTTTTTTTTTTTTTTAATTCCTAAAATATTTTTCTTGATTACATAGATAAAATTTTAAAAAGTTTATTTCATTTCCAATATTTCCATGTTATAGTAAAATATATATATATATATATATATATATATATTTATAAATTAAATAAATAAATAAAGCTTCGATTACTACAAATTTAATGGTACTGAAACAAAATTCATGTGAAAATAATAATCAAAACAGTTTTTTTTTACTTTATAGTAGATTTATATTTCAAAATAAGTAAAGAAAAAAAAAAAAAAAAAAAAAAAAGAGAAAAATATACCATTAATTCATGACTTGATTACTATATATCTTATATGTTGAGTATTAATTATTATTTTGCGTATCTTTAATCATAAATGTTATGCAGATACCGGTAGTTATTTCATTACATTAAAAAATTTTTAATACTTGCCTAATGTGTTGATTGTCTGTGAGTATTAAGAACTGCATTTTGAATTGTACTAAATTCATTAAATGAAACACCAGTTGAAACACCAGTTTCCGAGATCTAAAACTGACCTACCTAAGCAGGATGGCTGTTAATTTTTTCCTCTAATAACCACGTAATACATGAGGAAAGAATGGATTTATATAACAATTTTCAAGAAAATCGTTAGAGTCCGTTTTTGAGATGCTAACTTTTACAAAAACTCAATTATTGACCTGAAAACAATAATTACGTATAAAAGGATATTTAAAAGTGAGTTAATTTGGCAAGTTTGAAAAAAATCCGTACAGCCGTTTTTAAAGGAACGTGCTTCCTTGACCTGAAATTGAAATATTTATACAGGACGCCTATCATTTTCCTGAAATAACCATAACATTCGAAAGGACATTTACTAGCGTGTTTATATAGCAAATTTGAATAAAATCGTTACAGCCGTTTTTGAGATACACACTTATGGTTCCACTTCCGGTTTTTGATATTCCACTTCTGGATTTTCAATTTTCACCAAAATTTGTTAAAATTCATTTGTACACCAGACCTGTTTCAATTCTGAAATTTTATAGTTCTATCATTATTAGTTTCGGAGATACGATAGCCAGAAGATTCCATACATACATACACACACACACACACTGACCAATTGCCAAAAACCACAATTTTGGACTCAGGGGACCTTAAATCGTATAAATCAGGTGAAATCTCGATATCAAATTTTTGTACCGAATCCAATATTTCCATTACCTACGGTAGTAGGGTAATGCAAGTAAAAAAAGTCTGTGTTAAAATAAGTGAATATATTTTAGAAAAAAGGTTTATTGGAATTATATTGATACAACTCATTTTAATGTTCTTTTTTATTTTCGCTTTTATAAATGAAGTTTTTTTTTTCTTTTTTCTTTTTATAATCTATATTCAGAAAAATCTGATTTATTTTTAGAGCCCTCAACTTTTTAACACTTTCAAAAATACTTTATATATTTTATAATAAACAAACATATAAAGACCTCGTTATTCCCACACATGACAATCTGTCTAAGAGGTACTTAAAACCTGTCTTTGGTTTGATTGAGTGTCTTTTAAGACTTTAGTTTTTAGTTTTCTTCCATATGCAGTAGAAGAATATGTAAAAAATTCCGCCTTACAGGTCTTGAGAGCTTCAGAATGCGATTTCACCATTTTTAAAATGTCTGTCTGTGTACATCTTACAAAAAATTTGTGGCAGTTCTAAATCAAGAACAAATGCACAAAACTCTGTGAAAGTTTATGCTTAGTTGCATATTGACATAAATTGGCATATCTATCAACTTGTACTGCATATTGTTCATCAGGAAGCGCTGTCGTCAAATAATTTCATATTTTTTATTAAGGCATTATTGTGCACTATTTTGCATAAATGTACGCAGTAAGAAGTATTTATAACCAATCATAGTAAAAAAAATTATTCTAGCAATAGCCAACTGGGATAAAACTGATACAGGTGTAGAAATATGACACCCCTTACAGTAAATTTTCAATATAAGTATTTTTCAAATGCATTCGTCAGTACGTTCAAAACAATTAATTGAATCATAAATCTGTAATAATTGGAATCAAAATCTTCAATATGTCACATTTTAAAAAAATACTTAGAAAAAGAAGAAAAAAATAATATTTTTTTAAAGATGTCGTCTATAAGGCATAAAATTGAGTCTATTTAAACAGTTAGGATTATGCTTTTCTGAAACGAAAATCGTCTATCCTCACCTTAAAAAACAGCTTTGATAATTAATAGTTTGAATAAATAATTTATACTGAGTGAAATTGCATAAGAAAATGTAGAAGAATTTTTTGCAATAGCCATATTATACTACTTTTCATTTTGGTTCCACTGACAAATGCCTGAAAGATTAATGATGTGAGTATTAACCTTAGAAAAGAGAATATACTCTAAATATAAGACTACATTGTGGTTGGAAATACCTCCTGTGGAGAAATAATCTTTAACTATCAATGTCATGGGGAAATGAACTGTTGGTGACTAACTCATAAATGTCAAAGATTTTCCCTGTTTACAATAATTAATGCTTCATGAAAACTTAATTACCCACCACACACTGTGAGAGCATGATCTAAAGATAATTTATTTTGCATTATGACAATTACAAATCGCTCGTTCTAGGAATTCCAAACTCATTTTTCATCGATTTTTAGGGATATTATAATTAAATGCTTGATCTTTAGTTAAAACAAGACAATAGTTCACTTTTGTGGAGAATAATTTGAGAAAAAAAAAAAAAAAGTAAATTGTGACTATTATAAAGTTTTCTTTTTTACATACCAGCGCCACTTTACATAGATGAATAAATATTCAATTAACATAGTTTGTCGCAATCCACATGAAACGTATGCAGTTTTTTGCAATTTCAACAGTTAGATTCTACGATAAAGCCATTCAGAAAACTACAGAAGATGAGTAATAGATGCGCCACCTGTCGGCTAATATGCACCCAAATTAAGTAAGCATTCCTTTTCATAATGGCCATGTAATGTATAAATTTCAGAATGTATAAAGTTTGGCGTCTTTATACATAAACTTAGGTATAGCTTACCTGTAGAAGGAAAAAGTCGCGGCATAGTAGTGTTATCTAAATTTACTCCCAAAATTAATCAGCATAGCTCTTTATAATAGTTCTTACACATACTAAATTTTATGAAGTTATACAAAATAAGAAGATAAGATACAGCCTTCCCGTAAAAGAAGAAAATTGTGGTACAGTAGCGCCAACTGTTAGACGTTATGCCCCAACATTAACAGACGTCAATTTCTGTCACAGTGCAACGGAATATAAAATTTTATGAGTTTTTATGCACTAGTTTGTGATATATAGCTATCAGAAAACTTTTTCTACTTACAGCGACAGACATAATTCCAAAAAGGTCACGTGTTCAGGACGTCTGAAAACGCACTGTATATACACATTTTTAGGATGCAGATGGAAGAATTTGTGTACGAGAGTACAAGACACTCCTCTACATTCAGACTTTGCAATGATCTAGTCAAATGAATCCTTATTACAATAGAAGCTTGCGAAAAGACATGCCTATTTTAAATTAAATAACATAAACTGTACAATGACACTTTTAGATGTCTCTTTTAGCTATATCTTTGAATATCTTTCTAAAATCTTTTCTTCATCTGCAACTTGGTGATTTAGTATTTTTTTTTTTTTTAACTTTTTCGCACTACTGAAGCTCTACTCACTCTATCCAGTTTAATTGCGTTTTATAAATATATTGAGTATTTGTGAAAGTAGGTTTATTTGCATATTATTCACATCATTGGCTGCTATCAACTTTCGACTTTTTTGTAAATTGCTTATATGCACCCAGAAGTAATTTTACATTCTAAATGCTTATAGAATACATCTTATTTAACTTTTACGGATTAAATTATGTATTAGATTTTTGTAAAAAGAACCAACGATAATGACAGATGTCACTTTTTTGAAACATAATATGAAACTGTAAGAAAATATGTGGCATCATATTATTCCTTTATATGGTAGGGATGCGGTAGCCTAGTCGGTAGAGCGTCGGAATCGCAATTGGAAGATTGCGGGTTCAATATTCAAGTCAGACAAAGACCGTCGGATACACTAACGGTGGCTGGTGTACGTAAAATTCGTCATGGCGGCAGTGTCTTCCATGTTCCCATCCAAATTATACCTCTGGGGAATCACCAAAGCAGGGGAGCCATTCCCTCAGTGGAGAATCAAAACTGTGATGGCATGTCTCTGGAACACCCCTAGGGATGAGTTCCAGCCCGTTACTAACTGCCCATTGCGCAGCACTAGTGCGACGTAAAACCCAGGCAACCAACCAACCAATCCTTAATATGACATTTTATAAGAGGTCCGAGAAAATGCTTTTATAATTTTGTATTAGATTTCCTCTTTTGCATTAGATACAAATATTATTCCTAATTGTATTATTAAATCCTAATTAAATCCTATTATCCTAAGTATTATTAAATTTTTATAAACAGAAACGTGCGTTTTTATAATTTATCAGAATTAACATTAATGAGAAGTTATCTGAAAGTATATTTAGATCATTTCTTATCATTGAGTATAACGTTATGATAAAATATTTTAAGGGATATTACTTTAAATTTCTTGCCAGAAATGTGGGCGTTTAATTAATCTAACATATTTTTTTTTTTATCAGAACTGGCATATACTGCAATGGAAAACTTAGATCATGAAATAGCATGACAAACAATTAATGCAGAAGTAAACAATTTAAAACATAAAACCCAGTACAAAAAATTTTCACATTTGACTATCGTGAAATATTTTTCAATATTGTGATTGATAAATGCATATATACAATTACTTCAATTTATAGCAGCTTAGTATATGTTCCGACCAAAGATGGTTTGGTTTGGTTTGATGAGTACTGAGATTTATTGCTTGCCTCTAAGGCCGCTTATATCTCGAAAAATCCACACCACAAGGGTTTACAAGTTTTTATTATACAAGTACACAATATTTTGAAGACATAAGACAACACAAACATCCATGCCCGCACCAGGATTCGAACCTGGGACCAGTGGATTCAGAAGGCAGCACCCTACCGACCGAACCACCTGGCCGGCCCAAAGATCTCCGTATGGATTTTTGAAAATAAATGAGGTATATCTGTTGCCAACACTCGATAGCATGTTGTGGCCGAAAATGCAATTTCTGTATGGTAGGAAAGAAAAGTTAACCTAAAAGTATTTTTGAAGCAAATTAATTACTTGTTAATTATAGTTACATTAACAACATTCATGATACTTTTATGCAAAATATTTCTTTAATAATTCTATACAAAAATATTTTATTCTTGCCTTCTCTGGAACAGCACTATTCATGGCGTACATCACTACCTTTTTGTCCCCTCTCTCTCTCTCAAAAAAAAAAAAAAAAAAGAAAAGAAAAGAAATTCATCTTATTAATGCTTCGTGCATTTTTACGTAGTATATCAGACTTGTATGTTTGATTCGTAGTTCAAATTTGTCGAGATTACGATAAATAGCACAGAATATGACTACATTATAAAGAACTGGAACCCTGGGCCACTCGGGGAGGGGGGGGGGACCCACTTTCTTACAGAGAAAGCCATTGACAAAGTACCTTAAAGGTATGGAGGGCCCACTTTACTTAAAACTTAAAAACGAGAATTTTTTCAAAACTTACATTTTCTAGATTTTGCATGTGTACAATTTTCCATTTGTCTTTTTTAAACTCCGAGTTATTCAGCTTATCTGTTTCATTTAAAGAAATGCTCTTGATCTAAAAGGAAGATATCAATCTGATATATCAAAATATAAAATAATGATGATTCCCTAATTATGCTGAAATATCTAATGAGATATATGGGGTCGGGGTTGTAACTCTACGGTTGCACGTTAAGGTTCATTAGACCGGGATCTATAGATTGAAATTGATTCCGAACCACTACAATATCTGTGACTGCACTAGGATTCGAACTTGTCAACTGGTAACTGAAGATTAGAGCGCAAATGATTTTGGCAACACATGATCAAATACCTAATTGAAACTAAATTATTTAAATGATATTTTATGTCATTTGGCAATCTATTACATTTTGTTATAAAAATTGCTCTGATTTCTCATTAAATTATTTCATTGTAGAAGGATTACTTTAAAATTTATAAAATATTATAAATATTCTTACATCTTGTCATGAAAGGTCTCGCAAATTTTACTTATGCGTTCATCATATTTAATTGTTTGTGTTTAACTACTGAAGCTCACATTCGTAAATCTCAAACAATGAGTACTAGAGTCAAATTATTCTTTAGTGGTAATCATAACTTGCGGAAAGAATGTAATACGAATTGTTATTTATAGTTAAGAATCGGATACAAAATGAATATTTACATCTCACTATTTTGATAACTGCTTATTTGTATTAAACATATAACAATCTCCTCTACCAGAATAAAAAAAACTAAACTAAACTTTCGATTGAAACTTGCATCTTTGAAAACAAAGCAATCTAAATTTCATATTTGCGTTTGTTGAAAATACTTTTGATTTTTTTTTTTTTTAAATCTTTTTTTAGCATGTTTAATATAATATTTATGAGAATAATTTTAATTTAAAAACATTGTGCTTGTACTTTTGTATTTAAATAAGATTTACGTACTATGGTTTTTTTCGGTTGAATAATTATACATGCGAGCTTTTCGTAGCTTTAATTGTTTTAAGCATTGAACCAGAATAAAAGTCATAAACGTGAATTATGAGTTACATGGGAATGCTTATAACCAGAATATGGTTTTCTCGTTACTCTCGAAAGCGCTTTGAAGCTCTTTAATTAAATTCAAAGGAAGATATTTGGAATTCTAAGCACTTTCACGCAATAGAAAGTTAACAAAGTATGTAATAAGATTATATTTTTAAAAAGTAAACAATCTCGACAGCTTTTTTTTTTTTTTTTTTTTTTTTTTTTTTTTTTTTTTCTTGTTCTTTCTTTAGATTTTTTCAACGTCAAATGGAATAATTTTAATTAATTTTGTAATATGTTAAGTCATTTTTTTTTCAAATTAGCTATTTTAATTATTTTTAAAATTTTCCAACCCCGAGTTTTCGTAAATCATACACGCTTACATTCCAATATATGCAGTTCCAGAAAATATTGCTAAAAGATGAACAAAAAGCATACACTACCAATATCATACTGCCAATTTAATTAAAATGGTAACACAATAACAATAACAAAAACAATGCTATAAGTTAATTAAATTTACGATGAATTTTAAAAATTGTTAACCAGTAATATTTTATTTATAATTAAACAGATATCTACTCCTACAAGAGAAACACATGGAATCACCGACTTGAAATAGAATAAAATTTATGTATTCATTTTTGAAATGACTCAAATTATAATAGACAGCTTTCTAAAACGGCTGTATTTAATTATATACCGGGTGATCCAAAAGTCAGGACAAACTTTAAAAACGAATAATTGGAAAACGAATCAAGATAAAAAGATACGGTTTGCACCAAACGGATGGAAAGGAAGCCGGGTTTTGTGTGGCAAAGAAAAAAAATAGTTATGTTGGCAACCAACAGATGGCGCTGTCGTATTTCTGATGTAGGATTATGCAAAGCAACAAACGATATAAAAAGGAACAACTACAGCAGGTAATGGTAGTCGAAGCTTATATGCATCGAAATATCGCATTCTCAGTCGCTACTTTAATCACGCATGGCCTCCAAAATCTCCCGATCTGACACCCTGTGACTTTTGGCTGTGGCGATTCTTGGAAGTCAAAAGTGTACAGCGACCAACCGGCATCACTAGCAGCACTGAAATATGTCATCCGCCAAAATGTGTCTGCCATAACGCAAGAAATGCTACTAAATGCTGTAAACGATGTGGTGAATCATCTCACATCTGTACTTCTGAATGATGGACATTGAACAGTTACTGTAGTCGTACTAATTAACTGTAATTTAGCTGACCTATTAAGTTGTCAACATTTTTTTTTTCATTTGTAAATAATCTTTTGGTGAAATAAAAACACTATAGCGCCATCTGTTGGTCGCCAACAGAACTAATTTTTTTCCTTTGCCACACAAAACCCGGTTTCTTTTTCATCCGTTTGGTGCAAACCGTATCTTTGTATCTTGATTCGTTTTCGAATTATTCATTTTTAAAGTTTGTCTTGACTTTTGGATCACCCGGTATATATATATATGTTTGTAAATTTCTTTTAATATGACTGATTTTTGCTGTAATTATGACATTTATATTAATATTGATTTAAGGTATGTTTATTTGATTTATCCAGGGTTTTTAGTCATGATACGTCATAAATATAAGTTACATTTATTATTATAAGTTACATTCATTACTATTCATTGTTACCAGAGATGAAGCAAATCTATTAAAAATATTTTAGGAAATTTAGGATGTTTTTCATTTGCCTTCCCTTTTCTTCAGATTTTTTTTTCTCGAATATTTACTCATCTGTAAATAAAACGCCTTCAATAATGCTGAAAGAACATGAAAATTTGGTCCGTTTTAAATTTCAACAGTAATTGCAATATTTTGAATATCTTATTCTGCAAAATATATAGGTACTACTTTTTGGAAGTTGTTAATAAACTTAGATTCTTTTATGTAGTTAATGTGTCACCGATTTCAATTATAATAGAGTTTAAAAAATTTAATCAACATGTTACAAGACAGCCGTCTTAAGTTATTTGAGTAGAAGCGTTCAAATAATTTGTGAGGTCTTTTTATACATACAGTTTTATATTCACACAAAAAATGCTTCGTCGGAACAGCAAAAAGTTTGTTAAATTTATTTTATCTTATTTTATATTCTTTTGTTGAAGTTTATATAGCTTCAGCAAAACTTTTGTTACCATCCTTTCCCACGCAGGACCTGCGCAGGACCTGCGTGGCCATGTACCTACATATCTAATATGGTTTTCAAAGAAATTTCATAAATAAAATTACTCATTTTAGAAAAAAAAAAAAAAATTCGCTGCTAAGTTAAAATTCTTAGAATCAAATAAAATTATTGTTTTGTTAAAATTGTATCTTAACCCTCACTTTCCCAAGATGGGGTCATTTTGACCCCATTTTGTAGTTGAAATTTAGTTAAGCCCGCCTCATTCAAAAAGTGCGCTAATTCGCCAATGATAGCAAACGTAACCAGTGGAATGTTGTAACTTCTGAACGTTACAAAAAGGCTTTTGCCAAACGTGCTAAGCGGCACCTGAAAGCAATTTTGTTTTTGCAGTAACGCCTTGATCTTGGTAAAACGAGGGTTAATACGATGATTTTGATTTCGATCAATTCATGTCGTCACCACCATCCTCCTTATCAGACAATGATAAGATGCAAGGCTTACGTGGCTTTAAATTCTTCCAAATGTATTTCTAAATACGAGATTCTGGACATAAGTTTCAGCACAAAAAGTTAATACAGTTGTCAGCAAAAGTATCCGAACACTAACCGATAATTCCGATATCAGAAAAGTACATTTAAAACTATGTTTTGTTAAATAAATCCTTGTCGAATCATGTTCTTAGACTGACTAAGAACAGGATTCGACAAGGATTTATTTAACAAAGCAATTTTAAGTGTACTTTTTTTAGACAGAGTTTAATGCTAGTGCTCGGATACTTTTGATGCCGATTGTATTTCTTTTTAAATTTCATTAAGAAAATTTTAAGTGTATTAAATTAAATGTTTGCGGTCGAAATCTGTGGCAGCCGAATTTATGATTTTATGAACACGATTTGTGTTGACCAATTAGATAACACCGTACGTCACGATCGTATCGTTTCGACAAAATTTAATTGTAACTATTCTACGTTAGAGAAATATTTTATAGATGTTAACCATACAGTTTCTTAAAAATTCAACAAGTATTTGTTTACTGAACAAAATTATTTTGTTGATTTAAATAAACAGTTTTATTGATACAGCGAATCGCTCACTCATTGGCTGTTTATATAGTATCTATAAATAGCTTATCCAGTAACAATGATTCTTCTTTCAACCATATTTTCAACAATATAATCGAAGCAAGTTAGTTTGGTTAACTCTGCAAAATTGCTAAAATGACCAGATACATCTATAAAATCATTTAACAAAATAAATTTGATTTTATCAAACAAACGTTTTATTTTTCGGTGTATTTATTTATTTATTTATTTTAATTTTTTGAATGTAAAAATTTTTGTTTGTAATTTTTGTTTTATCTACAGTGAAATTACCCAGGAAGTTTTAGACTGCTGCATTTCCTTTCTTTTTTTTTTTTTTTTTTTTTTTTTTTTCCCTTTCCCTTTTTTTTTTTTTTTTTTTTTTTTTTTTTCACTTGTCTGTTGCTAATACTTCGTTATATGTTAGCACTTACACACAATATTTCCGCATCCACTTTCCTATAATAAATTTACTCACTGAAATAAATCACAAAAGAAAAAAAAAAATGGTTGAACGAAGAGTCAGTGTCATTGGATAGTCGGATTTAGTATGTTATAGATACTATATAAATAGCCAATGAGTGAGCGGTTTGCTGAATCAACAAATCTGTTTGTTTAAATCAATAACATAATTTTGTTGAAGTAAACAAATATTGGTTGAATTAACAAAACTGTATGGTTAACATCTATAAAATATTTCTCTAGTGTGCTCACTAAGTCTACTCATTTCTTATACTGCCTTAATGTCTCCGGCACCTGTTTTTACATTTTTGCCATATATTTTTGAAGCACTTTGTATATTTAAACGCGGTTGATCTGTACTATAATTATGGTAAATACCAGTCAGTATAATATTCCACTATTGGGTTAAACCGAATAGATTAAAAAAAAAATTCAGGTTCTATTATCGTAAATCTTTTTATATTTTATCACTCTATTCTCATTGGAAATCAGGAAAACTCAGTTTTGTATGAATGTTGTAAAAAGTAAAGAAATGTAATCTTTATTTCGAGAAATTAATTCGTTATGTTTTAAGTGTGATTAACTACTAAATGAGTTGTATTGAAAGTAAACAAAACGATTTCCATTATCATTCTACGGTCATTTTTTGTATATTATTTCTCGTTAGACCGGGGAACTACGGTTTAATGTTGATTTCAAACGCCCATACCTTAACCGGTAATCGTTATCGGTAGTTATGAACTGAAGGCCAGACCCCTAATTTGTCGGTATATATATAAAACAACAAGCTAATGGATGTACACACACACACACACACACACACACACACACACACACACACACACATATATATATATAACTGCTAAAAAAGAAAAGGAAAAAAAAACTTATTAGGTAAATAACTGAAAGAGTCTTGAAGAAAGGAAATAAAAGAGAAAGATTAAATGAGAGCAAGAGCCAAAATGATCTAGTAAACATTGAAAGAAAAATAAGAAAGACAGCAACACATGTAGATTAAAAGATAATCTTTCTATAAATTTAATGGATTTTTTCTTTTTTTCAATTTTTAAGAAAATGGGAAAATAACTAAAGACAATCTGAACCGAGACTTTTTTGTGAGTCAAGCAGAAAAAATTGCTCTAACAGAGGAAAATTGGGAGCTACTTATCTAAAAAGACAAATATAATCGGAATTCCGATATATATATATATTTGTTTACTCTACTGCAAAAAATTGTTTCCTTCTCTAATAAAGAAATAAATAAGAGTTAGAGCTAAAACTAAATCTTTAACTTCACCCCGATTTCTTTATTTAAATAAATTTAATTATACTGGAGTACAAAAACTTAAAGAACAACCTACTATCCCATTTTCTTCTTTTGCGCATAACTTTTAAACAAATAAATACACATATAAACATAAAATTTGAATGAAATGTTTTTTATCACATCATTAATCGAATTTTATATAACTTTAGCATTAAAACAATAATTTTTAAACTAATAATTATTCAATTTTTCTCAAAATTAAGTTCTGAAAAAAATGGAACATTTCATCAATTTTAGAAAAGACAACTTAATGAAAAGCGATCAAAAGATGCATTACAGATAGGTGAAAATGCCCCTGCATCCACGTGTTAGATTAAAACAGGAATTTTCTTCTTCCATTAACATTTCTGTTTCTTCTTTTTCCTTCCTTCTTTTCACATGCGAATAACTTTAAAAAAAAAATATACACATAAACCTGAAAATTGGATATGCCGTTCATTATAAAATTATTTAACCACATTTTTATTTTTCTGGTTATTCTCATAGTTTACAAATTAATTACTACTCCGTTATATGAAAAAAAAATTGGTTTTAATCTAACGTATGGATGCATATTCATCTTCACTTATCTATAATGCATCCTTATGAAAATTTTTCATTAAGTTTTATTTTCTAAAATTCTTGTAAATTTTTCACTTTACCAAAACTCATTTTTGAGAAAACGTTGATAATTATGAGTTTAAAAGTTATTACTTGTACTAAAGTTGTATAAAATTTGATTAATGATGTAATAACAAACATGCCATTGACATTTTATGTGGAAAAATTTATTTGTTTTAAAATTATGTGCAAAATAATAAAAACGGAAACACAGATTGTTACTTTAATTTTGTACACCAATGTATGTAGCATGTTTGTATTTGTGTGAGTTTTACCAGGGTACTAGGCCTGAGGGATAGTGCCCTACACGGGAGTATTTCTAAGAGAACATAGCTCGTATTTGTACAAGTTTTGGAGAAATCGACGGGGAACTCCGAACATCTAGGCCAATGAGCACGACATGGGATCGAACTCGGCATCTTACGTCTTCTAGCTTTGAGCACACCAATGTAAATTGCAGTTATCAAATTAATCCTGTACTGATTTCGATATTTAAAGGATAAAGAATAATAAATGAAAAACTCTATATGTATAAAAAATATATATATATATATATATATATATATGTGTATTTAAAAAATATTTCATTTTACTTCTGAGAAAAATAAGTCTATGTTAGTTTTTAAACTATATTCTTGTGCATTGAGACGTGCATGTTTGCATTCAACTGGGTGTGAAAGGAAGATTTGCAAAAGCATTTAAATATATTTTCTAAATCCCGTCTTTACACAAATAATAAATATGTTTTATTTTTGTTTGCATTCTAAAAACTATTATATATGTAACTGTGAACAATTGTTGCGCTTATAAAACAACTATGTTTACAATTATTATTAATTCTTGAAAACTCGAGACTATATTTACAAATAAAATATTTTAAAGAGAAATCTTTTCCATCTTTATTTTCAGAAAAAATTCCGTTTGTATTTTAAAAAGAAAACACTATTTCTGCATGTTCACATGAAATATATTATTGCCAGTTTTGTTTATTTAAATAGATGCTTATGTTGGATTGAGTAGAATGCCAAATGTTTAAAAAGCATCTATATTTGTATGAATATAAAGTTATTTAATGCACTCCTTTTTTTTTTTTTTTTTTTTCAAAGATTTTAAATTATTCCTTCTTAAATTTGTTTGAAATATTATAAATCATTTTCAGAGATAACAACTCTTATTTTGATTTTAAGTTAAATTAGTGATGTTTTGATATTTTTGATATATTAATCAATTATTAGCTTAAATTAGTAAGTTTTCCAAATTTGAAAAAATTCACTTTTATTGAAACCGAATGCCTTTAAATAGATTAAACTTATATATATATATGTATATATATATATATATATATATATACAGTACCCGCCGCTTTATGAAATCACTGGTTAATAAAATCAGTCGCTTAATCTGATCAAATTGCTGGGTTCGGAATCAAATCAACAAAAACCGCCGCTTAATAAAATCAGCATCGCCGGTTAATAAACTCAAAAGAAAATTTCTTCAACAGTAAAAATGATCATGTATATAAGCTAAACAACGAATTATATTTTCTCACCGGAGTTTTGAAATGAAAAAAAGAATTAAAAAATAGCGAGCCATCACATTGTTACTCTTTGTCAAAAATTTTACGCCTCAGAAAAAGAAAGAACAACCCCGTTATGTGTTGTAATTATGAGCTCAAAGAATGAATTCGGCAAATGATTGGTCAATGTGTATTTTTGTCTGTCGTTAAATATTCAAATAGAGTTTCTAGTTTTTATTTTGAAGCAACTTAGCTGCAAGATATGCAAGCGGAATTTTTTTATTTTGAAGGTAAAGCGTAAAATTTTGTATGATCGTTTTCTTCAAATGTATATTAAAAGGAAGGCGACATCGAAGCTTGAAATTTCTCAATTTTCTTCATGTAAACATAAGGATAAAGATTATATTAGTATCTAATATGTACCAAACGGAAGAGTGAACCGCAAGTGAAAATGAACAGGAAAAGCAAAAGGCATCAACGCAACACT
Organism: Salticus scenicus; assembly: GCA_963930645.1. Classification (NCBI taxonomy): domain Eukaryota; kingdom Metazoa; phylum Arthropoda; class Arachnida; order Araneae; family Salticidae; genus Salticus; species Salticus scenicus. Next base: position 128,281,685 of record OZ005650.1, read on the forward strand.
TCTCGATAAATACAATAATGCCAGGTCAAAGAAAATTTCCCTCTTTTATGTAATTTTGTCCTTAAAAGCTGAAAATTTTACATGAATTATAAGTAACGAAAACTCCATTCCTGAGGAAGGCTCGTTAATAGACGGAAGGGCAAAGAATTTCTTTCCATATTTAGATAATGAATACTCTTTTATTGAGTTCGGGCATGTTCGCCGGATATAAAAATCAGCCGCTTAATAAAATCATTTTGATGAAAAAAAATCGTGATTTTGTAAAGCGGCGGTTACTGTATATATGTTTGTTTTCCTTTTTTGAGATAGATATCTTTATATATCCCAAAAAGTTTTTAAATTAATTAAAATGTGTTTTTTTTTTTTTTTTTTCTTTTAAGTCCATTTTGCATGATGTTTTAAAATTTGCAAGATGTTAGTCTTTCAACTACCAACTCATTTTAAGTTATAAATCACAAGGTTTTGTAAAATAAAATATATAAAAAAAGTTTTTTTTTTTTTAACTTTCAACATTATTTAAATTAAATTCTCTCAACTAATATTAATTAATTAAAAA
>OZ005650.1:129004940-129094440 GCA_963930645.1 Salticus scenicus
AAAGGGACCAGAATTTATAAGGATGACATGAAACTATTTTTTCCAGAGCCACAATTTAGATTCTAGATGTCAGGTACAGAATTTTTTCTCAGTGTATGAAATACGTTTTAGTTAAAAAATATCGTCATTAATACGAATGTATCTTTCTTTTAAATAATACACCACAACAAAATTAAGAAAATTAAAACATCTTTAAATTCAGTAATTCAAGAATACAAATAAAATATTTGATTTTAATTTGTTTAGATATAATAGTAAGCATAAAAAGTAAAATAATTCAATTCTTTTCTAAACCTTTTTCTTCTTATACAAAAATGATTAGAATGCAATTAAACTGAATCCGCATTTGAATATATATATATCTGTATATATATATATTTTTTTTCAGCATACCAAATTCATTATTTATTTTACCTTTCTTGTCAGCCATTCTACGAAAGTATATTTTTATAAAATTAATTCTGCTTTCATGAAATAATTTCCTTCTCTTCTGTAAAGCAGTTTCTATATCAAGTGATCTACTTTCCATTTTGTTTCTTTATGAAATCAATATACGTTCAAGGAAATTGGCTAAATTTTAAAACATTGTGAATAGTGAGATTTGCTGACAATTTTTATTTTGAAAAATATCGTTCGTTCACTGACTTGATTTAAATTCTTCTCAGTTTATAAATTATTTCTTCACAGCATTATGAAAAGTCACTTCAAAATAATATCAATTTTAATAATTGTTATTGACAAAATTAGAAAAAAACAAGTGATTACTAAGTGAAAATATAAATATTTTTATTTATAAAATACAGCGGAACCTGTCTAAAGTGACCACCCTAGGGACCGGCTAAAATGGTCACTATATGCAAGTGGTCACTGTATAAAGTCTCTTTAAAATTGGAAAATGGTCACTTTAGTCAGGATAATGGTCACTTTAGTCAGGTGGTCACTTTACGAAGGTGGTCACTTTTACAGGATCCTATTTTACTAATTTCATTGCAGCTTGTCATGAAAATTAGAGAATTTTTTTCATCAGTAAATTTATTTTCTTATATCGCACAAAGCCTTATTTGGTAGGTTATAATAATTGAACTTTTAGAGGAGGTAGAATATTTATACAATATGCTTGGACACAAAGTTTGTTTATACTGTTAAAAAAGAAAACAAAAATCTATAAAGAAAGTGTTCCACGTTAGATATAATAATAATAATAATTTATTTATTTGTTTATTTATTGCTTGTCCGTTAAGCCGGTTGTTTGGCAATAAATGCAGATTTTGGAATCTATCCAGATTTAACAAATCGTGCTGATTTGGCATATTCTTTAAATTTGATTTTGTTAATTTATATCTCCAAAAATAGCAATAATAATAATTCCTACGAAACTAACTGTCGTTATTTAATCCTGCATTTCAATTTTTACATACTTCTGTTAAATAAATGCATTATAATGTGGCATATTTAAACTTTGTAATAATTTTTCTTTTCTTTTCTTTTTTTTTCGCTTTACAAAGTTTAATTTTTTAACTTATCTGTTAATCTTCTTTCTGTATTCCTTTATGAAAAGTGGTTGGAATTATTGGAATATTTTAACCCCATACCTGCCGGGGTAAATTTACAAAATTCGCTTCAAAATACTAGCGTTTTCTTTCAACTCTGAAACGAGTAAATCTTTCAAAAACACTGTCAAGATCACTTTCAAGTTTATTTTATTGCGCTATGAAACCGTTTCGGTAGTTTCACTGGTAGCAGTAGCGTACAAAGGATCGCACTTCGGAAAAAAACGTATATATGCGCCCGGGGCAGTAAAGGGTCTAAGCACATTATAAAAAGGATTCTTATGGAATTGCTAGTGGAAATTATACATACAACTATGCTACAGAGCAGAAAAAAAGGTGGAATAAATTACAACCAATATATTTTATTTTATTTATCTATTTATCCATTTTTTTCAGATGATGGGAAATTTTTATGACAATAAAATATACTTTTGAATCCAAATATAATACTATATAATAGAAGTTTTTTTTTTTTTTTTTTTTTTTTAACGAATTAATATCTGATATCTGATATAAATATGAATTAATATCTGAAAAACTTTTTGAAATCTTTGAATTTTAAAGGTGACAAATTCAATTTACAATATCTTATAATAATTTTAGAAACTTTAAAGTTTTACACATTTAAGAATTTAAATTAAATTTAAATTCAGTATTATCAATTTACTATAATCATTGTACTATGTATACTATTTTGCATATTTAGAAACAAAATGTCTGTTAAAAATAGAGGTCCTGCATCTTATTAGTTTTAATGCAATCTCCTTATACCAAAGTACAAGGAGACTGCCGTTTCTTCCAAAGCGAATAAATTATGCATCTTTTGAAAACAGCATTTGGCAACACGGTCCCTAAGACTCTAAAAGCAAAGAAGTGCATGAAAAATTCAAACTAGAAATCAATTCTCGTCAGTGTAACGGAATGAACATGAATAAAATATCATTTTGAGTCGAACATATTTATTAAAGGCTGTGTTTCGGAAAACGAGGTTAAATTTTGAATTTTTCGTATTCGATATTTACATTTACTGTCGCTGGAAGAAGAATCGCGATCTGTCTTTCTGCATCCTAATTAGATATATTTTAAATTCAAATGAAGTATCTGACATTCTTAATTTTTAATATTTAGAAGGTACCTGTAATTCTAAATTACTTGATTAATGTAATATATTATCTAAAAGTAAATATTAAGTTATACAGATGAAATTTATCTTGAATTCCAGAAAAATATGAATAATATTTAGATTTATTAATTTATTGAGGCATAACGGAGATATGGCTGTTCGCCTCTGATAGAGAGTGTGAACTGTTTATTTGATTGCAATCCATGTTTCAACTTTATTTAGTCTTGATAAATTGTTAACATTAACTAACATAAGTTATCTATATTTGATAATTTATTGTAATTTGTTTTAATTAAACGCAAATCGAACATATGGATAGGTAATGTAAATGTACATATTAAAATTCAATTTACCTTGTATGACTTTAATAAAAAATAAAACGAGGTTAAATTTTGAGTTTTTCTTATTCAATATGATTTATTATCGCTTAAGGAAAACACTCGATCTCTCTTTCTGCACGCTAATTAGATATATTTTTAGATATTTGTCATTTTAAAATTTTAACTTTTAAGATCTAGTTCTAATTATAAATTACTTAGTTAATGTAATATATTAGATAAAAGTAAGTATTAAGTTGTACAGCTGAATTTTATCAAAATTTCTAAAAAAATATGAATAATGTTATTTATTAGCTTATATAGACATAGGATCACGTTTCAGTTTTGATTATTCTCAATACATTGTTACCATTAATTTGTATTAATTAAATTCATACTATATTGGAATTTATTTAGCTTTATATTATTTTTATACAAGTTATTTTAAAGTAAATGAAAAAAAAAAATCACTAACTTTGAAAACTACTGATAACATAACCTTTGTATTCTCACGAACGTGATAACTTGTTCAATGAACAGCAGTTCTTTTTTTTTTTTTTTTTTTTTTTTTTTTTTTTATGCTATGTACATTGCAATTTTTACATAATCAGAGTTATACTTTCATGATGCAATTTTTTTTAAATATCTCGACAGACAAAATTACATTGTTTTAGTTATTTTTTTTTTATTTTATTTTATTTTATTTTTTTTTATGAAAGTTGCGATTAATAAGGCAAAATTTTAGATTCGTATGCGAATGATAATTTAAAATGTTGTGCTAGCGTGATTAAAATCAAGCTATGCAAAAAATTTACAGTTTTGCCTTTTGAAAAACATTTGAGGCAATTTTAATAATTGAAAAATTAATGATTCCAAAACATTTTAACAAAAATAAAGGGGTTACATAGCATGTGAATCTGTTGAAAATCTCTATATTCTATTTAAATGTTTCTTCAAGAAAATAATTATTGTACCTATTTCAATGTTCACTGGATATTTATTAAGTATTTACCTAATAGCAATTTTACTTAAGTTCGAGTCCCTAATTAATTTACAGAGTGAAAGCATTCAATTACTAGAATGAATTAATCAAAAGTATATGTGGCATACATCTGGTAATTTTAATGAGAATTTCAGTATCGTAAACAATTTAATGCATATCGACATTTTTAAGTCGTTTCTTGATTTGATACTTGATAAATAAAAATAATAAATTCAGTAAATCAAATAACTCTGATTTGTTTGTTGTAACCGTGTGGTTAATCCCATGTTCACAGTAAATTGCTTTTTAATGGAATAGTACCCTATAAGTCTTAATTGCATTATTTTGAAATTTCCTTGTATAACATCTCAAAATAATGTTCAATAGCAACAACATCAGATTGTTTAGATTAATTTGTTTTTAATGAAACAGAATTAATAACAGTTTATTTGAACTATTTTTTTTTTCTTACTCAGATAAAACAAATTATATTATTTGAAGAACGTGTGTTGAAAATAATTTGTTTTAAAAAATAACAAAATGTAAATATTAACCATTAATTACCTGTAAGTGGATTACGCCATGATTATGTTCTAATAATAAGTTTTTTCGCATGTTTGCTTTGGTTTAATTTATTGTTGTCACCGTGCGGTATTTTTTATTTATCAAAACTCCTTAGATTGAAATTTACGTCTTAAAGTAAATTCCACACTACTATGAATATTTATACCTTGACCGAGACACGAACCTAGAAACTGATTCCAGTGCGCTGATTATTTCATCACCAGAAGGCGTTTACTGATTTAGTTTGTATTAGATTGTTTGGTATATAAATATTAAAATAATAATAATAATAAAAAATAATAATAATAGGGATAATATTATAAAGCACACACATACAAAATAAATAAATTAATACATAAACTAAAAATAAATAAATAAATCACAGATTTAATAAAAATTCATGTTTGTAAGATTTTATATAATTTAAACCTTATAATTGGATTAACGTGATATATAGAATAAGGTGCAACGTATATGTGGAATAAAAAATGGTTTTATATCAGAAATAAAAATAGGCATGCAAAGACATTCTTTTCGTGAAAAAGGCAAATATCTTTAGACCATGAAATAGGCAAATGTCTTTAGACTTACCTATTGGTTTTACTTAATGTTAAAAATCATCATTTTTATAATGATTTATGAAAAATAATGTACATGTTTTTATCGGTTGGTCAATAGATTTAATTTAAATACATAAGCATTGTTTAAAATTTTACATATGTCAATACGATTAATATGATGAAAATATTTCAGTTATTTTAATATAATGGGAATTTGCATTACTCTTTTTAATAATTATTTTATTTCACTAAGTCAAATCAGAATGAATATGTAATAAAAAAATTTTTTTAATTGATTTTTACTGTATCAGCTTTCGAGATTTTTCAGTAAAGCATAAGTTTTTTTTTTTTTTTTTTTTTTTTCTCTTACCATTTTTATATTGTTAATGGGAAAGAGAGAGAGAGAGAAAGAAATGATGTGATGATGACTGTATTATGACTGTAATACACAGATATGTTATACATCTCACCTTTAAGAAACGAATGTCTATTAATGAATGTAAAAAATGTAATATGTAAAAAATTCATCTCATTTAAATTCATCTTTTTCATCCATCATAAAGATTCTGACAAACTTAATATCACTCATGATTCAAAATATCAAAATACATGTTCTTATGGGATTCTCTTCATCAATTAGCCCTTAATCGAACAATCCGAGGAGCTATTTAGAACAGAATAACTTGCGTCATCGGAGATTATACGTTCCAATTTGGTTGCTTTTGCCTGACATTTGATTGATTATCGAAGAGTTAAAAAAGGACATAACGTTCATTTTTCTGAAGTCGATAGCTCTCATGATAAAACAGATAGAAATACATTATTAGTGTGTTCCTTCTAAGTACTTTTGAGGCAAATGAATGTTTAAAAGATCTTGAAAAAGAGACGAAGAAGGAGGGGAAATAATTTAAAATAAGTGCACGTTCCTCGTTTGATATGGAGAAAGACAAGTCTGCTTAATTTATCATTTTTACGTTGCGACTTAATCTGTCATTTTCTGTCACTGTTGATATAGCTGACAACGGGATGTTACTTAATATTTCTAAATGAGTATAACGTGGTTATATTTAAATAAATAAGCGTCACGCAAATTCAAGGGAAAAAAAATTAAAGGAAAATGCGTCTTGAAAAATAGATCCTGATGATGATTATATAGAAAAATATGATACATATTATTTATTATTGTTTCAAAATGCTGTCAGAATTAAAAATAATCAAGTAACATTTTGGAGAGTAGAGTGAAATGAGAAATATATAAAATAAAATTCTGTCTACATTTTTAAATGAAGGATGCGTGTTAATCAGTTGTGCTCTTTTCTAACGGCTTCATTTATCAAATAACATAATTGATGACATTTTCCAACAAGTTGTTAGAGAATACAGATGTTAGTGTGGTTCCATAAGATTTCCCATTTTGCATTCATTTCTGAAGATAAACATTTATATCTCGTGGTTGTTTATGTTATTAATAACTTAAGACTACATGGTTATGCAAATGTAAATGTCAGGTGGTTGTTTGAAATGGCGTGTATTCGTATGTGTGGTGTACTTCGTACCGCATCTTTAAATCAAGCGATTAATTAATTTAAATGAATGGATGAACTTAAAATATTTCAAACAAAATAAAATGTAGTGTCAGAAATTTTCTAATGCGTTAATGATGAACTGGAACACTTTTGGAAATTTATGCTCGCCGTTTAAATAAATTAATATTTAACGTATTTATTTTTAAATAATAATAAAAGAAGAATTATAACTATAGATTTCATAATCATACAGAATCTTTTAACAGTACTAATTAATAATCACAAACAATTATGAGTTAGATAGCTTATAACAAATTATCAGAAAATTCTTCAGTAATATTTATAGTTTGTAGGGCGAACAATACTTCCGAAAAATATATATAAATAAAAGCATATTACGTGTTCCTAAATATGAGATCTTTCCTGCTTAAAAGATGCTGTTATTTCGAGACTAAGAGCAAGCTGAAAACAGAGAAAGAGAAAGAAAAAAAATGAGAAATTTTATGATTATTAATGAATGGTATAGAATGGGAGTAAATCAATATTATAAAAGCAGAAAACTAACCGATCAGAAGAAAAAATAGAAATAATTCAATTTATAGTTCATACTATTTCGACTTAAAGAAAAAATAATTTAAATTATCTTTTCTGGATAGTGTTTAATAAAACAAAACGTACTCGTAAAATTACATTGTTTAATACTATAAAACACAAAATGATGTTAGAATGGTTAAATGTCATATTTTCTTATACACATGGAAAAATATGGAAATACTTTTTATTTTTATTGAAACCTCTAAATTTGCTTCCATTAACGTAGAAACGAGATTTTAAAATGATATTTTTAAAAATAAACTGAACTGACTGACAAGTATATTAAAAAGAAAGTGGCGTTGTTCAAGATACATTTTAAGATAAATTTGTTTAATAATATCATAAATATAATCTTCACACAAGCATTTTATGTTTCAAACTTAAATTTTCATATATTTTGAAATTGTAATTGTTTAGATAATATTTATTATTTAAAATAGATATTTCTAAAGGAAACTATAGCTTAATAGTTAGCATTTAAAGAAACTTAACATTTTGATTTCCTTTATGCATTAGTAAATATTTATTTATTTATCTTTAAGCTGAGGATGGACGTTGGACTTCATGGTCTTCTTGGTCAACTTGTAGCCCTGACTGCAAACACCACCGTCGCAGGACATGTACTAACCCTCCACCAAGTAACGGAGGTCGCTATTGCCCTGGAAAAGATTTAGCTACTAGCAATTGCACTGGTGGAATGTGTAGAGGTAAGTGTTATGCAATTATTTTATTGCCATAAAAAATCAATCTAACAGGTTCTTCTTTTTTTTTTTTTTTTTTGCCCCGCAATAATTAATTTATCATAAAACAAGAGATCATAGTTTATTTTATTTTATTATTATTTTTATATATATATATATATATATAAATTGCCCTAAATATACATTGCATAATTACACTTTTAGAAAGTATGATTGGAAATATTGTCCGTCTAAATATAAGTAAAGATTTTGTTTGGTAATATTCGGCAATATCTACACAAGTGTGAAACCAAATTGTTTATGTGTTTAATATTTGTGAAACCAAAATGTTTCTGTATGGTTATAATTAGGAATGGAATTTTAACGAATTTAATATGTGTTTTAAAATACTATTTACTTATTTCATTCTTTTATATTCGATAGAAGAAAGTAATGGGTTCGTAAAAATAAAATTTCCGACTTCCGATTTAAAATGTTCTTATACGTTTTGAAAGATCCAGAACACGATATGATTATTTTTATAAAATGTCTGTTTGTATGTAACCAAAGCATTCTGGTAGCTCTAGCTCAAGAACTAATGATTAGAAGTTCATACAAATCTATATGTAGTTGTACTTTGACGTAAACTAGTGTCTATCAGCTTTTGGTGCAAATCAACCAACAGTTGACGCTGTCGTCCCGAATTATCATAAATTTTCATATTGCAACATACAACAAAATTTCGTGTAAATGTGCACAGTGAGAATTATTTTTAACCAATTTATAATTTATAATAGTAATAGTCAACCAGAAAGAAAATTTTTATTTGTATTAATTAGAATCGTTTCCTAGTTCCTAATAATCGTACGTATATAAGTTTTTAATATACGTACTTTTTTAAAAGAATATGTGAATAAAAAACGAATGGTTTAACTATAAATCTGTGATAATTTGAAACAAAATTATCATTTTTTTTTTTTTCTTTATAAAACAATCCAAATATGTTCATTACCCCATATGTCTTTTGTCGGGTACAAAAAACGACTTTCATTCAACATTTAGAATACTTCTATAATTATTTATACTTTCCCTGAGAGGAAAATCAAGCGTATTCATCACGAAAAATAATTTTAATAATAAATATTTTAATTGTAAACCTTTTTGTAAAAGAAAATGTGGAAGAAAGTTTTGTGATAACTACATCATACTAGATTTTATCTGGCATTTTACAAGCACCTTTATTTTATTTTATTGTTTTTTAGCATAGTTTTAATTTATTTATTTAACTGAATTTTTACAGTAATTTAAATTTATCTCATTCTACTCTTTGAAAATGAAGATGTGGCATTCCGATTTTTGTTTTCCTTAAAATGGTACAGGGAAAGTAACCCAGAAATATTCGATATTGCAGCAAACGTCACTGAAACCTACAAAAAAAAAAAAAAAAAAAAAATGAATTGCAAAGGTTTTAAAAGAAACGTCAAGTAACATTCGTTAAGATATCGAACCAACAAGATATAACGCTTGATTTTGAATTTGCTTAGATTAGATTAGATTAAATTTGGAGTAACTACCTTTAACCATTTAGAAATTTACGCCTGTATGTATAGCATTAAAATCAATCAAATCTTTTTTATACGAAATTTTTACGATAACATAAATGAAGTAACTATATTCCGTGCTAATTAATATATATACGCTTCATGATGTAAATTACGTAGAATTCTATAAATTCTGGTTATCTTGAAAGAAATCGATATTGAATTCTGAAAGGAAATTAAATTACACAAAAATTTGATATCGAATCGGATAGTTTATTAGAATACTAGATCAGAAACTAGTACAGGATTTAAAATCTGCAAATAGTATTAATGCTAATGCATGCTACAACATGCTTTGATGTTTCGTAATACTAAATAAGTCTAACAGAATGTACAATTTTAAATAAATTTCTAAGTTTTAATTGATAATGAATAAAATTTTAACTTTCAAGGAAATGTTTAAACTTAAAATAATTACGTAAATATATATTTACCCTTTAAAATAGCTTAATTAAAAAAAAAAAAAAAAAGTAATGAAAGCTTTTTTTAATTTAAAATTTCTAGTAATATATGTATATTATAATTTACAGAAAGAAGTTTAAATCGAAATAAAATTATCACAGTACTTTGCCATTTTTCATCAAGAAGTTTCTTTAAAGTTTATGGTGGATGAACTTAATTGTAAAACCGTAATTACCACTCAAGACAACAATTAATTTTAACGATATTAAAAACATATTTTTTTTAATTCATTCTTTTATTTTTAAGTTACAAATCTACTTTTCTGATTTTTCGCTTCAACAATTTTTTTTATTAAAATATAAAACTTGGATTAAATAATAATTTTTTCATTAAATGTATTACTATTAAGTACTAGTTTATTACAAAATGATTTTTAATTCTTTAGTTTAATTAATTTTTCTTATTAAAAAAAGAAAAATGATATAAATGAAATTGATTTTAAAAGGATGTAATATTTTGATAAATGGTTAGAAAAGTTTACCTTCTGAATTATACAAAATCGTTGGTTTTTAATCAGTTCTTGAAACATTTTTGTCAAAAGTCTTTATTTAATTCAATAATTTATTATCCAATCATATTAATATACGTTTAAAACTGCTTAGCTTTCTAATCATGCGAAATTATATTTTTGTTAAACAATTGAAGTATTATCTTAAAATAAATGAGTTAGTTCATCATGTCAAGTAGGAGTTTTTTTTTTTTTTTTTTTTAAATCGACTTGAGTTAAAAATGCAACATTAGCAACATGAATATAATTAACTCAAGTATGCTTAATTTAAATGACACAAGTACTTCCGATTGGTAATCCGAATTAAATGAAATTTTCTTAAGTTTAAGTTAACTGAAATAACTCAAGTTTGAGAGCATTGTTTTAACTCATTCAATTTATTGAATTTAACTCAAAATGAGAGGACGCGTTTCTTCTAGTGAAAAGAGCGAAAATTCACTCAATTTGAGTTATTTTTATGATTTCATTTTAAGAGAGGAAATTTGTAGAATTGTTTCATTAATATTATGTAGAAGTAATTGATTAATTTATATCATTAACTGTAGAAAAGATATTGAATTAGTGTGGAAGAAAGTCTTTAAAAATATATACAAACTAAGTATAAACTGATTTGAAAACATTTTAGAGGGGAAAAATTACTCGAAATAAATTTTCACAACAGATTCTTTGAAGAAATTGCCATATGTAAAGTGTTTAATCAAGACGAAACCCAATTTCTTTTGTTAATAGATTTCTATGCTACAAGGAAAAGTAATTTACTTGAAAGTTTGCTAAAGGAGTTCTTCATCGATTTCATTGCATACAAAATTACCATGAACATAGTTAAAGGTTTATATTCGCACATTTCGCTTTTCTTATTCTTTTCTTTCGTTTCTTATTTTTAACGATAAAACTATATAGATCCGTTAATGATAAAAAATATTTAAAACAATCAATTATAAGTTTATAAATATTATAAGTTTTCCGGATTTCAATAATAATAATAATAATAATAATAATAAAATGTAACCTAAAACCTAAGACACGACTTTCTCCGCCCACATTAAAATTAATTTTTATTTTATTTTATTGCTCTTGAATGTAATATCGTACTCAATATGGTGACCATTAGAGTAAAGCGAAAAATATAGTGTTTTTTTTTTTTTTTTTTTTTTTTTTTTTTTCCCCTTCCCGAAATCATTTTTTTTTTTTTCCCTTCCCGAAATCATTTTTTTTTTTTTTTTTTTTTTTTTTTCACAGGGTGTAAAAGTTATATTTTATGTATGCTTGTTTATACAATTTTTTTATTGAAATTGTTTCATATATTTTGGTGCCCCAAGTACCCTCCAAAACAGTCGAAATTTGACATTTTCATGAAAACTTAATATAATAATAATGAATTTGAAATTACTTATAACTTCGGGTAGAAAAATTGTGTTATAGGTATTGTTGTTTAAAATATATTTAATTTAAATCCATTCATATATTCTGTTGTCCCAAGTGCCCCCAAAATGTTAAAAATTTCCAGCGTATTTTTATTTTATTTTTATTTTTATTGTTTGAGGAAAGGGGGGTGGGGCACTTGGGACACTGGAAGATAAGAATAGATTTTAATTAAAAAAATATTTACATATGTAAACTATAATACCCACAGCAGTTTTGCAGCACGTCATAATAATTTCGAATTTATTATTATTTATTTAAAATAAGTGTAAAAAAAAAAAAAAAAAAAAAAAAAAAAAATCTATATTTAGTAATTTTAAGTGCGTTTGGGCACTAGAATATTTAAATGGATTTCAATAATAATAATAATAATAATAACAAATAGACAGTCTATTAAACCTAATACGTAACTTTCTCATACCGCACCGAAATTAATTTCTATTTTAATTTATTTTTTCGATAGTTTCGACCATATATCTTCGAAATTCGTGGACAGTTGCTATTTAAAACCATTTTTCTAAGTTATGTAAAATTATAACAAGGAAATTTGTTATAATTATTACGTTTTTGATCTCATGTATCTAGAATACAAAATATTACCATAATTGGGTAAATGTAATATTTTTAAACACTGTTTTATCATAAAAGAGATCTAATATGGTCCCCATAGTATATACAGGAATCTAGAAACATGATAGTTAATCGTAAGAATCTATAACAAGGAATAAATATATTTCTCTTATATCCATAATTAACGCAGCTAAACTAATTTCTGTTTATAAGCAAGGGATTCCCAAAAACAAATATGATTTTCATGTCATGTAATTTTTACTGAGAGAATTCTTTTAGTTTACCAATATCGATTTTTGAACATGCAATATCGATTTTCCTCAACACTCTTTATGAAATATGATCCTGTCGAAAACTTTTGTAATCACCGTACGCTCAGTAACTTCTGTTATGCTCGATAAACAATAGACCGAGGTACTTATCTACATTGTTCGAATTATTCTTCACACAAAGTATTTTCTTCAAAAGTTGAATGTTGTGAAAGTCAGGGGATTTTTTACGCGCTCTTACGATAGTTGTTTCACACCCTTTTCTTTTTATTCGTTTTCTTTCCGTTTACTTTTTTGTTTTTTTTCTCCAATATTTTTTAACGTATAAATTTGATAAATACACAAAAATGTATTAAAGAATAAGTTTTCAGGTGTTGACTAAAGACTTAAAATTTATCCGTTAATATAAGGGGTGGGGGGAGAAAAAGAAAGGGGAAAAAGCATTAGTGATAGAAATTATTGTGCATGTACATTGCACATAGAAATAACATATTAATAAAAAGATTATTGTCCAAGTTATGTAAAGAAATATTTTTCACAAATTACTTAACGAAAAATTCTAAATTATTAAAAAATATAAAATGTGCATAATATAATTTATACAGAAATAACGCAGAGTAGTGAAAATTATTGTCCAAGTTACGAAACAATGTTCTTCTAAATTATATGACAAAATATTCTAAAATTATTTAAGAAAAATGTATATAACATAAAGTATATATGAAATAACGCAATGGCAACGAAAATTTTTGTCCAAGTTATGAAACTTTTTTTTCATAAAATATTTAATAAAAATAATTTAAAATTATGTTGAAAAAATGTGCATAATCTAGTGTACATAGAAATAGTGTATTAGCAATGGAAATTATTGTCCTAATTATGCAAGAAAAAAAAATGAAAAAAAATAAAAAATTATTCTGTAATATATTTTAAGCTATTTTGTTAATTATAGCATATTTCCAATAAAGATTATCATTATCATCCATTTATTACAAATATAGTCACAAATAATTTTTAGTACACTATATGGTGCGTAGGCAACTTTTAGAAGACGTATACAGGACTGCGCAAAAACATTCCTTTTTATGCTTTTTATAATTAATATTAAAAAAAAAAAAAAATTGTAATGTTTTTCTATCATAATTAAAAGCAAAGAAAATTTTAAGATGCAATCAAGAAATTACGTAGAAGGTTAAATGATGTAATGCGCAGCTTACACTTTAAAAAATATTCGGAGATTGACCATTAAATTATATGACCAGCTCCCATTATCAAGGAAAAAAAAAAAAAAAAAAAAAAAAAAAACGCGTTACCCATCTTTTAACGAACTACTCTAAAATTCTGAGTGTTAAATGCTTTTAAATGTCACTTCTCATCTTCGAGTACAGTCGGCAGCAAAAGTATCCAAGCACTAACAAAAAATCCTATATAAAAAAAAGGACTCTTAATACTGTTTTTGTTAAATAAATCCTTCTCAAATATTGTTCATAGACTGACTAAGAACATGATTCGACAAGGATTTATTTAACAAAACAGTATTAAGAGTACTTCTTTTTATATAAGAATTTTTGCTAGTGCTCGGATACTTTTGCTGCCGACTGTAAAAAGTCATGACATATTTACGATTATAATCGTATTTTTACGGTCGTTGACAGTCACTGACCGTAATCTAGTGTGCAAATTTACAGTGTACAGTTGAAAAATTTTCATAATCTACGTAAACAGAATAATTTTACTTTCCTCTTTTAAATTTAAAACTCATATTCAAATTTATGCTCACCGTATTGTCACAAAATATTTACAACAAACCACTAAAGTGTTCATATGTAATTTTATTTTTCTTCATTAATAATAAGGTAATAATATTCAAAATTTATCTACTGAAATTCATTTTCTTTTTAAAACACAAATACAATCACTATTTAAATAATCTGGTGTGTCACTCACACGACTTTCTCTTACCCTGAAATTTAATACAATAAATGCAGGTTGGAGATTAAGAGGCAATTCAAATTAGGCTTCGGAAGAGTTTTATATGTACATAAAATATTACTAATTTTAATGCATTAAAGTGAGTATATTATTTTTCATAATTAAATAAACAGCTGCTTTACAATACACTATTTAACATTCTATATTCACACTTCTTAGCTGTGAAGCTCTTTCTTCTTCTTCTTCTGCCTCTTTTCTTTTTTGCTTTTTCTTTCTTTCTTTTTCTTTCTTTCTTTTTTTTTTTTTTTTTTTGACACTCTTCCGAACACGATTGCACTTTCATCCTTTCTACTGCTATCGAAATTCCACCTATTTTAAATTTTATATTATTATTATGATTTTAAATTTACTTTAATAAATAATATTTTAAAGCAAGAAATAATTATTGAGCTTTCTTTTAAAATTAACAATAATATACCAGATTTTATGATTTCACGCAAAATTCACCAAAAATTATGCGTTTTGCAAAAAAAAAAAAAAAAAAAAAAGAAGATGTTAAGTAATGAATATTTTTTGCAGTATTGTATGGTTTTACTGAGTAAAATTTTAAAAGAATCTATTAAAATATATTATACATTTTTTTTTAGATCTGTATTATCAGTTAATATTTCGAAAATACATCTGCTTTATTATTTTTCCTTTTACCTATTTCTAAACTTAGAGAGAGAGTATTAATCGTTGGATAATTTTTTGACTGTATTAGTAAAAAATGATAATTTTCTTTCAAGAGCACATATTTATCTTAAAAAATAAATGCATCTTTCTAGCATCTTTTAAAAAAATTTTTGGATAACCATTTATCACATTTCTTACTGACAAAACCTCAAAACTTCCATATAGCTCATCTCAAAAGAAAAATTGTTGCTTTTCATAAGATTGATTTTTAATGCGTTATTTGTCTTCAAAGAGCAAAATATAAAAGATCTTTTTCCATCAGTGAAACATTTCTTTCTTTTTCTTTTCTTTCTTTCTTTCTTTTGTAAGTTTCACATATTTTTTTCTCTTCTGAAGCAAACACATGAATATGCATTAAATTTATGGGAGACCACTGGATATTTTTACACTCTATTAAAGAAATTTTTTACTTTTATTTACTTTGTTCATTAATTTATTTTTTCTATTAAAAAATATAAATAACATTCTTAATGAAAGTGAAAATATATGAAGAGGATATTTTCGTTTAAACAATTCCTGCCTAAAACTAGAAGTTTTGGACATAAAGAAAGAGAAAAAAAAAAAAAAAAAAAAAGGAAAGGAAAGGAAAAGGAAATAAAGTATAAGCATTTTTTTTTTTTAATAATAAACAAAACTGTTCTTGTTTTGAAACTTTTTGTTAAAGAAAACTCTTTAGAATGAGAATGAAATTTTTACCCAATTAAAAAATTTATATTAATTATATGTTTTAATTAATTATTTATTTTCCGTACCGCACCCATAAAAATGGTAATTTTGCAGCAAAAACATATTTTTATTTTAAAAGTTTTACAGAAAACAATAAATGCATCCTTCTATAAATTTTTTCATTGAATTTTTACTGTCCACTTATTATACTTCATATGGAGGAAAGGTCAACCTTCTTATTTAATTCATATAAAGAGGAAAAATTGTTGATTTTCAAAAGATTGTTTTTTAAAGCATTCACTATCTCTAAAAACAAAATATAAAATATTTTTTCTTCAGTGATTTTTTTCATCTTATTTATAATACATGTTTTCTCTCGACATGAATATGTATCAAATTCATCTGAGACGGCTCGATATTTTCACACTCTTCTTTATTTTAATTTTATTTCTTTATTTTTTATTTTTACACAAACCACGTTCTTAATTAAAGTAAAAATATAAGAGAATAATATAAGAACACAATTTGTGTTCAAAAGAACTAACAAAAACAAGAAGTCACTGGCTCCTCTTTTTTTTTTTTTTTTTTTTTTTTTTTTAATAAGTGTTATTTATTAAAGAAAAAAAAACCATTCTTCTAGGGTTTTTTTTTTTTTTTTTTTTGTTTTTGTTTTTATAAAGAGAGTGATGAAAAATTTTCTTCGTAGTATATATCTTTATTTCACAATAAATTAATAAAATACAAAAAATGTATTAAGCGCGATAAATATATTTATATTAATATTTATTGAAATTTTTCTGCATATAATACCGTTATCCAGTTTTAAATGTATGACTAATTGTGTGCTCTATGGAAGTATTTAGGACATGCATAATCTAAATTTACGAAAATTTGAATTGTATTTTAAATCTAATAATGAAGTGTGCATAATAAATATTATTGATTAGACAGTGGCCGCAGCAGTCCTATATTTTTACATTTTTTTTTTTTTTTAACCACCACATTAATCAATCAGTATACATTTACATACTGTTTTAGCTATAAAATCTTGACAAAAAATGTATAAAAAATTAGTGGTGTTAAAATAATGAAACAAACGTGAAAATATAGGACCGCTGCGGGCACTGACTAGAGAAAAAAGCTAATTTACCAATTTTAATGTTTTTGAAAAAAAAAAAAAAAAAAAAAAAAAATCTGAAATTTGTAAATATATTATTATTTTAATCTTTTCTTTCTTTCTATTTTTTTTTTTTCTTTTTCTATAACCATAAAAAAGCTAATTTTAGACAATTAACAAATTTTTATTATTTTTGCATAAAAATTCGTCATACATATAACTTAAAAAAAAAAAAAAAAAAAAAAAAAAACTCCAAAAATTTTCATAAAATTGGTTTTTAATATATTCTTTGTCTTTAAAGAATACGTAAAATGTTCTGTTTGCTCAACGAGAACAAATTTTAAATGATGCATTTCTCCCCTTCTGAAATATCCCTTCTGATAGCTCACAGGCAGTGCTGCCAGATTTGAGGGAAAATTTTATTCAATAGCCACCGGTAAATTTTACTTGTAACGGTTACCTAATCACATCGAAAGTTTCTTTAAAGGATGTTTTGAAACAATTTATAAACCGTTTCAATTAAAATTTAGTGGTGGCTGTTAAATAAAAATTTCCCTCAATCTGGCAGCACTGCTAACAGGGCGCTCAGGTGTACATTTGCCAGGTTAGGTCCAATTATTGGTTTAGGCATGGATGTTCGTATTGGTTAAGAAATTACTTTAAGCCGTAGTCCTAGGTCTAATGAGCCTTAATAATGTGAAAAATATGACATAGTGATACATCAAAATCAAACTTCCGAAATAAAGACATAAATGTGCATCAAATTTATCTGAAAGGACTTGATATTTTTACACTCTATTTATTAGAGGACAGCTTTACATTTCTTTATTTTGTTAGTAGGCTTTTTTATTATGCAAACAACATTCTTAATAAAAGTAAAATATGTGAAGAAGATATTTGCATTTCAATAATTTACTAACCAGAACGAGATGTCATGGTTATGTTGTTTTATTTTTATAAATATTATTTAATGCAGAGAGCAAAATTATTGTTTTTTGTTTTCAATTTTCCTCCCAAGAGACTACCTGAAAAAATTTTACTTGTTTCAGTTTGTTTTATTAAGTGATTATTATTTAATAATTTTTGTCTATATCCATTAAAAAATAATTTTCCACAAACAACATAATTTTATATATATATATATATATATAGATATAATTACATTAGAAAAATCTAGCAGTCTTTTTTTTTTCTTTTATGTAACTTTTCATCATATTTATTACTGACAAAACTTTAAAATTTCATATAGTTCATGTAAAAAGAAAAATTGTAGCTTTTCCTAAGATTGATTTTTAATGTATTCTTTATGTCCATAGGACAAAATATAAAAGATTCTTTATCATCTTTGAATGCGTTTTCTCTCTCTCTCTCTTTTTCTTTTTCTTTCTCTTTTGAAAAATAGCGCATCTTTTTCCCTTCTGAAATAAAGACATGAATATGTATCAAATTCATTTCTGGTCGCTCGAAATTTTCACCCTATTTGAAAACAGTTTTGCTTTTCTTTATTTTGTTTATTTACTTTTCTTTTATGCAAACAGCATTTTTAATTAAAGTAAGAATATATGAGGATAATATTACATTTAAATAACTCTGACAAAAACGGGATATTATGACCTTTATATATATATATATATATATATAAGTTTATTTATCAGGAAAATAAATCTATTTGTTTTTCTAGTTTTGATGCTCTTTTATTATTATTATTTGTTAAAAAAAATGATGAAAATTTTTCTCCGTAGTACATATCTTTAGTTTAAAATAAATTCACAAAATACTAAATGCAAATATATATCTGAGAATTTATTGGAACTTCATGTTTCTAAATCGTTTTTCAATTTTAAATGTGGGATTGATTATGTATTTTATGCTGTAGTTATGATATTTACTTTTTTTTTTACATTTCGGGAATTTTAACTTCATTTTAAGTATTTTTCGAAAAATACTGTAAATTCAAAACATTTTACGCTATTCGAGTGTTGAACGAGAATACTAAATTCCACCAAATCTGTAAGATATGCTCTTGTGTATGAAACCGATTTTTATCACTAGCAATAAACAGTTTTTTTTTCTTTTGGGGGATGGGAGAGGGGGGGGGCAAAATTTGAATAGGCACTTCTTTAGACGATAACGAAAATAGGTTTGAAAAACCGATTATTTTGTTGAAAAAATTCTTAAGCAAATTTCAAATAGGAATTATTCTTCTGCCTCTAACTGTTTGGAGATTACAGTTTATATAGTAAGTGACGTTGTTACGTTGTAGCCACGGGATCACCATTTGTGTTTCTCAATAATGCTTTGATAGGAAGTTCTCCGTATCCAAAACAGAAAAAAAGAGTAAAAACTTGATGAAATCTTTGCCAGTGGTTACAGACTTTTTCTGTTTATAGAAAAAATATTTATTTTTGAAGATTGACATCCAATATTTCACTAAATTTCTGTACTTTTAGAAAACAGGATTTCCTTGTAAGAAAGTTACTTTTTTTTTTTTTTTAACATATACATACATATATTTGCGGTATATTAGCATTTAATTTTACTTTTGTGAAAGACATTTGAACAATGTTAATAAAAACATTAGTATATTTAATAAAAAGAGGAAAATAAAGTTGTACTTTTTTTTTTTTTTTTTTTTTTTTATCTTTTCGTTCTACTTTCGGTTATTATGATTATTTTTAATTTGCATTACAAAAAAAAATAAAAGAAATGAAAAGAAAGAAAGAAAAGGCAAAAGAAAAGAAAGGAAGTAAAGTAAAATGAATATCTACATAATATGAAGTGGTGAACAAATTAAAGAATTTATAACCGAAGAAATTTCATATAGCTGAGAAATGTTGGAAAAATTTGTGCTATACCATAAATTGTATCAATTAAACTACCAAAATTAGAAAAATTAGAAAGTAATATTTTATTAGGAATTTAAAGAAACAATGAATATGCTCGCGAAGTCACGTCGTCATAAATATGGCGCCAGTTTCAAACGTATGAGACAAAACAGTCTGCAACACATTTTACACGTATAAAAGATAAAATACACACACATATATATCATACATAGTTTGTGACTATAATAAATTTTGAAACCTCTAATCGAAAAGGAAAATTTCCTGTTAAAGGTTTTAACCTTGTGAACTAGCAGCATTCTATACGAATCTAATGAAAATGTGCCTCAAATCAGAACTTCCAAATCAATTAAAAATTTATGTACACTGGCTGCCATGTGGTGCGACATCAGACTACGCCAAAGTATCAAGTGAAATATCTCTCTCAAATTTTTCTGGTTTGAAAACATTTTACTTAAAAAACACCATTAAAAAATAAGATCGACAGAATCAGTATGCAGAAATAAATAACAAAACGGTTTCTTCTAAGATGTAACTGCTTTCTAGTATGATTCACGGAAAAAGAAGTAAAAAAAAAAAAAAAAAAAAAAAAAAAAGAAGAAGAAGAAGAACTATTAAAAAACTAATTTTAAAATTAAATTCATTGTTTCATTCAGCTGGCTTCAAATCGATTTAAACAATTCGTAATTATTTATTAATATTATAAATACTGCTTTCTCTGAATATATTTAACAGTTCTTAAATTTAACTTCTTATAGCATCCTTTTCATAGAAGGATTATAGTTTTATCAAACAGTTATATGTTTTCTAATTCCAGCAAATTTTTTTACATCACTAAATGATATTTATTACATTTGAAATTTGAAATATTATCTATTATTTTTTCTCACTGAAAAATAATAATAATAATATTAATTACGCTAGTATAACACCTATTTATATATATATATATATTGTGTAATTAACTAAATATAAAAATCAATAAAAAGCGTTTTTGCAAAAATTTATTACGTTATAATAGACTTATGAAACAATGCAATAATGACCATTTTTCTAGGACATAATGAGTCATATTTCATTTCTAATGTTTCCTAACTAATTCACAAGGTGTTTCACTGTAATTAGGTGTTTAATGCAATTCACTTTTTATGTGACACAACAAATTATTTCCAAGTAAGTTATTATAAATCTGTCATGTTCTGTCACCGTTGCAGCTGCACGTTTTACTAAGAACATGTAAGGGAAAAAAAAAAAAAAAAAAACATTTGAAAATTCAGAAATACAGACATACTCCAAATACTCTCATTGATAATCATTTAAAAATATAACTCAATCTTAAAAAAAAAAAAAAAAAAAAAAAAGTTATTAAAATTGCATTAATTGTAATAATACTCACATACAAATACTGTTTATTCTCCTATTCGAATCGTAAACAAACAATAACGATTCTATACACTTGTTTGTTAACGACTCAAGTCGGAGAACAAACAGTATGATAAACTTTCAATAAATAATTTTCACCAAATATAAATTTCTGCACATACAAACACAAACTAACTAAAAAATAACAACATTGTGAAAGAGACTTGTAATTTAAAAATATTTATAGTCAGTAAATACACACTTTCGTACAAACTTTTATTTTTTGTTTTATTTTGAATTTAAAAATCGTATTACCTTCATTCAAAAAAAAAAAAAAAAAAAAATATTTTTTTTAATATTTACCAATTTTTTGAATACGATATAAACAAATTAATGTTGTTTAGCATTTATTAAATTTCATTATTTCTTGATTATATTAAAAAGAAGTTTATTTTTTTAAAAGAATGTAATTTCAACAATTTAAAATTCGTTTAAGAACTTAAATATTCGAGTATCTTGGAAAATTGTTCAGTATACATGTAGTATATTTTGGGGGATGTAAAGTAAATAATATTGCACTATAAATCTGATAATTCAAAAATACCTGAAACATTCTACTTCAGAAACTCTCTAATTATTGATTATTAATAGTTTACTAATAAAACACAAATTTCAAACGAAATAATGATAAATAAGATTATTCATATTGAGAATAATTTAATAAACAAATATTTTAATAATTGCTAGTTCTTTTTTAATTATTTTATATCATCACAACTTCTTAATTAATTATTTATCAGAATACATTATTTTGTAAGGCTTAAATTGTTTAAATAAAAAATGTGTTTACGCGTAGTTCTTATTTTTTAACCTTTTTTTCAATTCTGCTGTTTGAAAGCTGTAGGACATAAATTAAAGAACCTCCATTATTATATTATTTATTACGTCATTTATGAGCATTGTTAAAATCTTATTATACTGAGACAACAAAAAATTGTGTTTACATTTATATTTTAAGCTTATACTTTTACATGGTTTTTAAATTTACAAACTTTATTTTTTATTACGGTTTTAAACATTTTTGTCTTTAGTCATTTCCTCATTTTCATAGTGAACCTGATTTTTTACTTAAATTAACCTCGTTAACATTTAAACAAAAATAATTTAAATGCAAATATAATGGAGATTAAAATAAATAAATAAATAGCGAACAAAGGTGATTAACACACCGACTAATTTCCGTTTTTTTACACTATTTCAATAGTTCAGAGTTTTACTTTTTCAGTTTGTATTATATACAAACACACAACAGAAAGAAATTAAAATTTTATACAGAATTTTTAATTTTTAATACGATTAAATACGTTTAATATATATATATATATTCCAACTAAGGTCCACTTTCATACTGTTACGATGTTTTTAGTGTCTGAATTTTTCAATTTGTATTATATACTAATATATATATGCAAAAATTTAATTTAAATTTTCATGTAGAATTTTTAATTTTTAATATTATGGAATATGCTAAGAAAATTATTCACATTTTCTTCATCTTAAAAAAAGGAAGATTTTACAGCTGATATATATATATATATATAATAATTTAATTCCTTTACAATACTCAGCAAATGAGAGAAAGATGAAAATACCAACAATGAAATTAAAAGTTAGATGTATTACGTATAAAGTTATTGTCACAATTACCATTTAATTAAAATTCACTGATTAGTAAAAACATGTTAAAGTACTTACGCAGAAGATAAATGACGTATATATCACTTAAGCCTAAACTATGAGATAGTTTTCATAATCCATTAATCCAGTAAATTCATGCAACACAAGATAAAAATTGAAAGAAATTAACCAATATATATATATATATATATATATATATTTAGTTTTGCATATTTGTTTCTTTTCATAGTTCAAAAAAAAAAAAAAAAAAAAAGTAAACTAAGACATAATAAAAAATTTAAACGAAGTATTTTTATATTAAAATCCTATTTTTAAATTTCAAACATACTTGAATTTTCCTTCTTTTTTTTTTTTACTTCTTTTCAAAATGACGCAGCTTCTCTTATTGATAACCTTGTTGAAACTTCATCTTCCCCTCTTATACTCAGTTTATCACTAAACATAAGTGCTTTTACGCAGACGTGACTCTTGGTGAGCAGAAATTATTTTGACTATTTCTAAAATCCGTTCAAGTGAATAGCCAAAAAGAATTTCTTAACATTCAAGTACAGAAACGAATTCTTTGAGTAATAGAAAGGAACTTTTAGTAAATGTAGTTATGTTTTCTCCCCAAGAACAAATAAGTCTAAAAGATACTATTTCATTGGTTTTTCGCGACAATTACTTAAGAAATCGTTTAAGAATCTTACATACATTTATGTGGGTATACGTAAGTGCATGTTGAAAAGTGTATTGAAATGTAATAGGAATTTATTTTTCTCTAAAGAAAGAATAGTAGGGGATATTACTTTTGGTTTTATGAATGAATAAGATATTAATTTTATTTCAAACTTATTTTAAAAGCAACATAAAAGTTATTTGTCTTAATCAATAACAGTACTTAAATACGGACGTCTGAAATATGATAAATCGATCTGCAGTAAAATGAATGCACGTTGTATAAATCTAATGTAGATCTTAAAGTTTTTAAATCATTTCAGTAAAAATAAAGTAACTTTGAACTATTTTTTAATAATTATGATAATAATAAATAATGATAGTAATAATAATAACAACTAAAAGAAATCACATTCGATGATACATAAAATTACCGTTTGACAAATTAAAAAAAGAAAGAAAGAAAGAAAGAAAGAAAGAAAGAAACTACTTAAATACTTTTTTACACTTTGAAACACATTTAGTTTTAGAGAAACAAAACACACTATTGCTTATTTACATATTTATGAAAGATAATACAGTAATTATTAACTAGTTAATGTACTTCTCGATTTCTGGTAAAAGACTTTTTTCAGATAAATCAAGTATGACATAATCTCAGAAATTTTCTTTTTTTCTCTAGGAGGGCCACGAAATATTCAATCGCGTTAAAATTAAGCATAAACCGTAAATATTCCGAGAGGATTCAATAAGTTTCAGCCAACTTTGTAGAATTATGAGAAGAAGATCATTGTGCATATACTATGAACAGGTCAATTGATATCGATGAAAAAAAGCACCAGCACTGGAATGCCGCAACGCAGTAGAATACAATTCGAACTATCTTTATTTCTGTCGAACCTCGTTAACGTGAACACAGTTAACATGAATTACTTTTAACATGAACTTTTCCCACAATCCCCGTCAAAATGAAGATTAGTTTAGTTATACGAAGATTAGTTGCTGATAGCAAGATAACATGAACATTTTTTTTTATCTTTCTTCAGATTCACGTTAACGAGGTTTGACTGAATGTTTTAATGTGCGATCTTTAGATTGTAGCAATCAGGTTTATAACTTCAATTGGTTCCAATTGCGAGGCCAATATTAGGCTTTAACTAGAGGACGTCAGGAAAAAAACATTCTGTCTGGCAAAGTCATTTGGACTTGAGAGCTGCTACAGAAATTATTATTCGAAACAAATTCTTTAGAGAAATTGTTTGCATGAGTACCTCTATGCTCATCCGATAATAACTATTTGAAGTCCTCATCGGAAATATGCATTTGTGATGTTTGTACATCGACAGTGAAGTGGAGAAGAGTAGAGGATACTGAAAGACTAGTTGAAATTTACTTTGCAAAAAAGATTGTTTTCGTAATATAATTCGGAGTGAGATTGGAACATTGTTTTCTTCCTAAAAACATTGTTGAAAGACATATTTTTCCGTGAAGAAGAGACGTTATTTGAATAAGCATCATGATGGAAGATAGCACAGACTTCCATATCAAGGGGCTGGTTACCGCTCTAAAATGCAAAAGTTGTTTGAGGGTACATCAATATTGGTATTCTGTTTATGGATCACAATGCTTCTCCTCACAAATAGCCACGGGTCAATTCTTTCATTGAAAATAAAAATATTAAGTTCATACAATGTGTTGCCATCTCTCCTGATCTAAATTCTATAAAGCAGGTTTGAGATATTTTCAGGATATATCTTGTTGCTCTTTACCAGCCAAAGATTTTTTCTATTTCTTATCTTTGTATATTAAAAGTCATATTAACCCTAGTTTGCAATATTTTTCTTTTATTGCCCTATTTTATTTACATTTCTCATTTCTTTCAATTGAATTTTTATTTCTGTAAGTTTTATTATAAGCTTTAATTAGATATAAACTTTGGGTATAAATGTAGTTGAAAGAAATTTTTATCTCAAAGGTTTTTTCCATTCTTTCTCTTTAAAGTTAAATGGTCATCTATTTAGTTGTGTTTAGTATTGTTTAAATTTTTTATTGTTTGTACGCTTGCAGTAATCTTATCTGAAACACATTTTAGAATCTTGTACTAGCTATCTTCGGTAAAATCTCATGCCATTTTAAAATGTTGGTTCGTGATTTTTTTTCAAATTCTTGAAAAATTAAAATAATTACCCGGATTCTTTTGGAAAAAATAAAAATAAATAAATAAAATAAAAAATAATAACACTCACATATATATTTCTCTATTACATTTTATTGCTATAGATTGATCATATTTGAGAATACATAATTAATTTATTAACTAAACTAACCTTTTACTTTAATAGAAATGCTCTATCAAATAGAAGTAAAATTTAAGAATAATATTTAACAATTTCTTTTATAAAATAATGATATATACATAATTTATCATACATAAAGAATGATTCATATAAGTTACTATATAATAATTAAAATATAAAATAATTGTTTTACTTTCATTTATCATTCTTTTAATTAATTTTCAAATACAACTTTTGAAACTTAGCTTAATTTTAAGTTTAAAAAATAGTTATATAAACATTTAAAGAATGACAAATATTAGTATTAGATTATTATGTATAGTCCTTTTTATAGAAAATAAAATTTCTTCAAATTATTCTTAGAAGATGCGGCGTCTACACATTGTTAGCCAAGTTATATATATATATATATATATATATATATAAATTTTATAATAAATTGTTATTATCTCTTTTACATATTCAATTCATGGCCTAAGGTAAGAACGTTTATCGCAAACGTGACCATTCTTAAAGGAAAAATTATTTGTATACCACAGTGTGTCTCGTCTCTCAAGATAAATTTCAACAATAGATAGCTTTAACATATTTGAAAATGGTGAAGAATTTAGGAAGAATAATATTTTGATGAGAAACTTTATAGAGAACTTTTATTGTTGCATAAGTCGATACATTTCTCTATACATATTAATATAGTTTATTTTATTTCTATACCTGCAAGATTTTTTATTAAAAAATAAACAGAGAGTGAAAAATATTTTACAAAGACAGGTACAAATCTATTTAAATTTCTAAAAATATTTAAATTCTCAAATTATTGCTGGATATATTTATTTTCTGCCCTGAAAATGAATAAATAAATAAATAACTCATTATTATCTCGTTTGAAAGGTTTGGGTTTTTAGTATATCGCAAGCAAAATAGTCACACCTAATACAATATTTAATAATAATTAAATATTTTAACAAGTTTTCATGTATTTTTTTAAATAGCGTCTATATATTTTAATACAGTTTTTTCTTTTCTTTTCTTTTTTTTTTTTCGTCTGTACCTCATGAATTTTTAATAGAGTGTGAAATATCTCTTTACCTTTTAACAAAGACGGATACAAAGCTATTTAAATTTCTATAAATATTTAAATATCTCAGGTCATTGCCTGATACATTTACTTCCTCCTCAAAAAATGAATAAATTAATTAATAAATAACTCATTGGTGTTTCATGTAATAGGTTTTAGCATTATAGCATATTGCAATCAAAATATTCACACTTAGTACTTAATATAATAATTAATAATAATTAAATATTTTAACCAGATTTTATATATTCAGTTGAATATACAAGCTAATGTAGTTAAGTTATAATGTACAATATATTATGATAACGTTAATTCATGACATATTATAGTCTCCTCTGCTCCTGTCTAACATGCTGATGCACATTTTCAACGAAAATGAAAAACAAAATACGAATATGAAACTACAAGGAAAATTATAATTATTGAAAAATAATACTTAAACTGTTAGTTAATGATTTTTTCTTTTCATATAAGAATTTATTTCCTTAAGAATGTACATGCCTTTGAATTTAAAAAATTTAATCATAAATAGAGATATCTTTGGAACAAGAGTTATTTTAGAAAAATTAATCATATTATTTCACAAACTTCTTCGTAATTTGCCTCCATATATATATATATATATATATTAAATAATATATATATATATATGTATATATATATATTTACAATCATCTCTAATACATTTTATTTCGTTTTAAAATGAGAATGGTAGTCGAATTTTCTAGTACCCTTCTTTAAAATGTAAGTCTTGTACTACTGTTCTCTTTGAAATAAAATTACCTTCATAACATGTACAACTCTACAGAATTCTAAAAATTACTTTGGCACTGTTTTTTTAACTTTAAGATAATCATATAAATTTAAAAAGGCTGATTAAATAAACTGATTTAGAAACTAATCAATTTTGATGAATTTCTAACGATTTAAGAATTGCTATTAGTTACTTTTATCTCCCAACATTTTTATCACGTCACATCATAATGTTTTATAAAATTAGTTCCATTCTTCTATTTGTTATCAGATTGCATTTTTTTTATTTGTCATAAAAGATTACAATTACGAACTATCTGTGCTTGCATTTTATTGTCATTAATGTGCTATTCATTCTTGAATAGCTCTAATCATTATCTCTTTTACCATACTACTCTACCCGCTTGACCTTAATATGTTTCTTGAACACTCAAGAACTTGAATATTTACAGCTATATTTTTTTCTTTCACGTAATTATCCAGAAGGATAAATTCTTTTGAGTATAAGTTAAAAATATTTGAATTTCAGAAAATAAAAATGTAAGATAAGACTACAGTTATCTTCAAAATATATTTGAAAATAGAAACAATTCCATAGTACTTGAAAATTGATTTTAAACCTTTATATTTTTATTTTCGGGTGCTAGCTATTTATTTTTAAAAAGAAAGAAAGAAAATAAAAGAAAAAGAAAACATATTATTCATGGTAAAGATCAATAGCAGTAATTAACCTTCTGTCCCTTATTTTCTGAACAACATCAAAGGCATATTTGTTTTAAATATGATATCTTAGGGGGAAGGGGGGATTACATTTTTCTCAATTTGCTTATAAGCACAAAATAATAAATAATGAAATAAATAATGAAATAAAATAAATAAATATAAATGTATTAGATTTACTTGAAACTGTTCTTAAACATCATGAAACTCGTTTATAATCAATGAATTTCGAAATTAATTAAAGATAAATTTTATTAAATGAAGAAAATTTTATATAAACATTTATAATGTTTATATAAGTAACCCTTAAAGCCTTGAACTACTTTAATTACACTTTCTCAAAGTATTTTGCGAAATTTTTAAATTAACTTTTTTTTTTCATTTATATTGCATTAGCAGATAAATAAAAAACTAAGATTTATTATAATTCATAAATATAATTTCATTTTTTCTGATTAAATGTTGATTAGATTTATTTATTTGTTTATTTGTATATTGAACGATAGGCATTTGATCTAATAGCTTTTTTGCTCTACCTACCATAAGCAAGTTTCATTTTGTTATTAAGATATCCGCCAGGAATTATAATTGTCAAAGAAAAAAAAATAATATGACTGACAGGGAAAAAATACACTCTAAAAGCATATTGTGAATAATAATAATAATAATAATAATAAAGTACATTTTGTGATTAGAAAAAAAAAGTAGAATAAAAAACTATATTAGAAATATTACAGCCAAAAAACTATTTTTTAAATTTTTTATCATATGTAACGCTTTAGGACTAATCAGCTTTAAATTTAAAATGGCTTTATGCAAATTACGTACATCTATTAGGATTATCTAAAACAATAATTTAAAAATATATAATGCCAACTAATCTACGTAAAATATATGTTTTTCTAATTATTTTATTATTTTCTTCTGTTTTTTCCTTTCATATCAATATGACTTAAACTTATTTATAAAATAATTTTCAGAAATACATTACATAGGGAATTAGGATAAGTATACCATAAAATTAAAATGTTGAGAACTAAAGTATGTTAACAATAATTTAAAAATAATACATGAAACATAATAAAAATATAAATATAGACTTATGAATATATATAACAGTCGGCAACAAAATTATCAAAATTATTTAAATACATATTCACTTCTTCTTCTTCTTCTTTTTTTTGTTTTTTTTTTTAGTTTTATTTCTAACTTTTATTACAAACTTACTTTTTTATAAACCGCATAAAGATTACGATTATGACACGACAAATATTTTCTTAACAAAACAGTATTAAGTGTGCATCTTTTAAATACGAATTATTGCTAGTGCAACAATAATTTTGAAGCCGACTGTATATGTATATGTATATATATATATATATTATATGAATATTTATTGGGTATTATGTATTTTTATTTTTATTTTTAACCTTTAAATGCCTTATTTCATTTTTCTTTATAATTTTAGCCACCAGAGATAGGGATCCCTTTGTCCTTTATGGAAGTAGCCGATCAGAAGAAGGTAAATATCATTTTTTATTTACTTTGGAAATTAACACTGGTAATACAGGGATCTAGTCTTTTATTGATGGACTTTTTGTTTACAACCCTATAATCGATCACGATTTATCATCATTTTATTTCTAATATATATTATTGATTATATATTATTTATGCAATACACTATTTATATAGTATTTATCATATATTGCTATAATGTGCAAATATTTTCTTCCATGTTATCCAAAATGAAACATTATTTCGGGATTTTCTTTCCACGAAAACAATCTTTGGTTACTTTCTTTCCAAACAATATTTGAAGTGACCTCTTAGAAGTATTCAATTGGACGAAATCGACAAAAATCTCTTCATGGCCTATATAAAGCACTTGCACTAATCGAATTATATCACTAAGTCTCCAGCTTTCAATTGCAGTTTTGTGTTCCAATCAATCCAGATTTAGCTTCACGTTCGTCAGTCGAAGCTTTAATATCATTAGCTGACCGTTGATTGACGAATTACTTCATCATGGGATAGACTCGTGCAAGATTCTTCCGCCTGAGTAATATCTAGAAATGGAAGAAGAACTTTTTTTTTTTTTCTTTTTTTACGACTGAATTTTATGAGGTCACAAAATTCTTTAGGACTCAAAGCGCCTGTTTTTATTATTTATTGTATCTTAAATAGATATTGCATAAATAACAATTTATATATTAAGCCGTCTACAGTACAGCGATATTAGTATAAAATGTTGTGTTTTTATTCCTGTTAACATTAGAAATATATATATATATATAGTTAAGAGTACCTCATGTCTATTACGGATGATATGTTTTTTTTTTATATTTAAAATATTTCTCTATTTGAAATATTAAATTTGAATATTTAAAATATTTTCTATTATACAAATTAAATATGGAGAGAAATTGTTGAAAAACATATTCTGAAAAACTATGCATTAAATAATTGTTGTTTTATTTAACTATTGGACTTCTTTTCATAAATTTTTGATTTTGCTATTAAAAAAAAAATTAATTACTTATCTATTGTATTTACAGTTTTATTGATATCAATTAAACACTTAACAATTCCTTTTTTCAAAAAATCCTTATGTTTTACATACACATTCCGTACCACTGTTTCTGAATGGTAATATTCGAGTTATTTAAAATTACAGGAAAAAATATTCTTTGAAAATACCGATGTTAAAAAGGGTAAACTTTGTTTGATGTAATGCCCAAATCTTAAAAAAAAAAAAAAAAAAAAAAAAGAAAAAAGAAAACTATACAGGATTAAACTTATGGCAATTTGTCTTTTGATGAATATCTGTAGTAAATATGTATATATATATTGGTATTTTCCTTATATAAAGTAATTAAAAAAAAGAAAAGAAAGAAAAAAGAAACAGCGAAAGACATTAAACAATTTATTTTACAAACAACTAATAGAAAAATCGTACCCTTTTTACGGTAAATTCCCATTTTTCGCATTTAATTGTGGAAACGTGTAAATTTAAGTTTTAACAACTCTCTTACCCCCCCCCCCCCCCACACACACACACCATTTTTTTTTTTTTCACGGGATTTTACAAAAATTTAGAGGGAAACCATCTTTTAAACAATCTAGTATTATAATTAATTTTATGGGACTTCTTTGGTAATTTTGATGCCAGGAACTTCCCGTGATTTGAGATCGATTTTTTTTAGGCTGTGTTAATTGATTTAGTATACAAATAATATATTTCATTGAATAAAATTATTTTTAAGGTACGATACTAAGTGGTCGAAACTATACTATAAAATCACTAATTATAGAAGTTTCAGGATGTATATATTTATTTAATTTAAATACTGTAATTTCATTTTTTACCCCTGAATGTACGTTAAATTTTCAAAAAAGTTTTCACTTTTTGGTTGCACAAATAATTTACTATTTCATTTTATATTCATATAAAAACCTGAAGCAGAATGCTTATTTCAAAGAAAAAGCCAATTCTATGCAATTTTGGTCTAACATTATTATTTAAATCTACTCTCTCTCTCTCTTTCTCTCTCTCTTTCTTCTTTTTAATTGGATATAAAGAACGCACAGACTGTAACAGACATTTGGCGCCGAAGGTTCACTATAAGCAATTCTTTAATGAAATTATTTGCTCTTGACTCAAGCAAAATCTTTTCTAGTATATGCAGTCGAACATTAGTGCAATCTCTCCCTCTAATACTTAATTTAATTATGTGGACTCGTAAAGAGAATTCAGCTAGTACTAAAACTTTTTTTTCTTTACGTTCCAATTATTAATTTTCCGGACGATTTCTCCTATCAAATGATAATTATAATAATAACTCATGCATTTTTTTTTCATGGTAGAATGTTTTACATTAAGTGTCTATTGTCTCACCTTTTCAAAACTGGAAACTAATACAATTCATTTAAATAATTTATTAATCAGCATTCAAATTTTAAGTGCTTGTCTTCTATATAAAACTTTTATATAAAAATACTGGAAGTAAATGTGCAGCATTTACCTTCAATTTCCCCTGAGTTTTTCTTAAAATCTCTTACTAGTGTATTTTTGTATTACATAAATAAAAACTGGATTTCTTTCTTTCTATTGAAATACAATATTAATATTCATTCCCACATTACCGTAGTAAAATTATTACAAATTATCAGCCAAAATAGCATTTTTTATTATTTTATAAGGTGTTTTAATATGCGGTATCTGGAAAGCTAAGCATGCGTATCATTACACAAAATATTAACGTAATATTCCAGATGTGTATATATTTCATAATTTAGAAATGCACATCATGTTCACGATAATTTTACGAAAAGAACAACTCGAAATAATACATTTATTAGTTTTAAGATATTTATTTTATTTTTTAACGTTTCGCTATTGATATATTATCATTGTAAAATTATTGCATCAGCCAAAATTGCATTTTTCATTACATTATAAGATGCTTTAATATGCATTATCTAAAAAGATATGGCATATAAAAACAATAATGAAAGAAACAATGGAAGACACCCCCCGTGATAAATATGTTTTATAAATATAGACCTTGAGAGACTCGCCCTAATTCTATTATTAGGGCTGTGACCGACTCTTTAATAGAATCAATAGGACCTACGTTCCTGCTGGGAAGACTATATTCTTTAATATTTTCATTTGATGGCAAAGTGACAAGTAATCTTATTACACAGGGCTTTATTTGATGCAATGCTGAAAGACTTACCGGGAAAATATTTCGTTACTCGAGATTTTTACATATTTCTTCTCCATACGCGATATGAATAAAATATGAATAAAATATGTTTCTCATTATTCTCCTTAAACGGGTCTTAGATTGTTTCTTGATTTAATAATGCTTTTATTAAAATCCTGGTTGGAGCGTAAATTACGTTACATTTTGACGTCATCACATGCGCACGATTCTAATCTGGTTATACGTCCTGTGATATTTACATTCAAGCAGAGTGAAAATTATTGGAATATTATTAAATTATACGTTGGTGTGTAGATGGCTGTGGCTTTCTCATTCATGTATGTTTATGGAATTCCTTTATGTTGACCAGGAAATATCGAAGGTTCAGTACATAATTGATTATAGGAGTATGTAATATTACTTGCAAACAACCGTGTTTAGTTTTATTATTGAGTTTCAAATTATATTAAAATATAAAATTTTCTTTTAGTGGGATGGGTTATTTTTTATTTGTTTGCTCATTCTTTATTTGCTTTTTATTTGTTAATTTGTCCGTATTACGGATTAAATTACCTGAAATATTTATCAAATAGGGTTTAAATGTAAAAATTAATGTTTTAATTCAAGTATATAAACATTTAACATCACAAAAAACTATTAAAATATCTTTTTTCGAATCCATAATAAAATAAAATATGTTTTGTGATGTCCTTCATAGTCAAATATAAAATATAAGTTTATTAAAACTTTTATGTATATATATATACACATCCTTTCTTCTATGTATATATATATATATATATATATATATATATGAAGAAAGTATTGAATTTGTGAAAATTTTCAATTTCCGGTTTTCAATAGATTTACACATTTTGAAGTGTTTTCAACGCGATTTAACCATTTTTTGAAAATGTCTGATTGTTTGCATGTGTGTACGTTACTAAAATTTTATTTATGCAGTTTCTCACGAAAAGAATGCATGGAATTCCACAAACATTTATATTTAGTTGACCTTGATATAAGTTGGTGCTGATTAGATTTTAGCCAGTAACGCCCAACAGGTTACACTGCAATTTTCTTATTTTACAAGGAAGCTAGCTATATGTCAGCTTCTATAGCGTATAAATGCATCAAACTTCATATGTGAAATGGTTATTAGGAAAAACTCTGTTAAATCAATTTGGGTTCAGCCATTCTGCAATTTTGTTCATTTACGAAAGTTTATACTCCAGCTTCTTTGATATCTTCATACGTATAATGGCTTGTGTTAAAAATTAAGCTGATTTATGATATAGGTGCATATCGGTCGATAAGTAGCGCAATGGTTCATCCTTTTCATATTTTGCGCAGTTTTTTGACTATATAATATTAATTATTATATTATATTAACATATTACATTTTATGTATTAATGCATTAGAATGATATAGAAGAAAGTTTTGTGATAACCATAGCATACTGGTTAACTTTTATGTATAGAATAATGATTATTTAAAATACATTGTAAAACTTTCAATAATTGTATTTGCTCTACTCTACTTCACTTCAACACAGCTACCAACTGCTTCGACATTTTTCGAAACACTAAATACCACTATATAATATTTTTAATTGTATTCTTACTTTTAAGTAGTTTAAAACTCTCTATTCTAAAATAGTGGCTATATATACTTGAAAAAATAATAAAAATTAGCGGCTATGCTGGAAAGATAAATATACAATGACATTTACGCAAATCTTTGTTTTGTGCGTTCCAAAATTAGAAAAACCTATAATATTTGATAACTCGCAATTAAAACTTTATTTTAAAGGATTTTAATTACAAAGAATTTTCGATAAGTTAATAAATCAATTCGTTTTTTGCTTTCAGTGGTACCATCTTCAAACGATAATTCTACAATATCCCTTTACATCGGGGTCTTTGTTGCTGTCACCGTATTTTTTATCGTCCTTGTTGTTCTGGTATGGATGGTTAAAAGAATGAAATCTCGTGATCCGTCGATGTACAGGGTACCCACAGCATCAGGTAAATGTAATTTTTCATTTTTTTTTTTTTTTTTTTTTACATGTCGAAATGTAGAATTTTATTTCAATTTAGCCAATTATTATTATTATTATTATTTTTTTTTTTTTTTCATTTACTCTAATATACATTAATAAAGAATCGGAATTTAAAATAAATTTTAAAAATAAAAAAAGATTAAATAATATTTAAAATAAAAATGCTTATACTTAGAAGAAAAAACTATTATAAAAAAAAAAAAAAAAAAAAAAAAAAAGGCATACTTTATAAGAGATTTATAAGAAATTTCCAACAATTTCCTAATGCGATTTAAATGCAATGAAATTTCAAACGAAATTATTAAACGTGATTCCAAGTTATATTCAAATGTTTTATTGAACAATAACACTAATTTATTTTTTACACAATAATAATAAACTAGTAAAAAAGTAATTCATATCTATTTGAAAAAAAAAAAAAAAAAAATCTAGTATGTAATAACAACAGCTATAATTACACAGGTCTACATCTAAAACTTTGATTTGATTATTTGACTGATGTTTATGTTATTATTATTATTATTATTATTTGGTGCGCTGAAATCGAAGATGAAACCAATTTTTCCCTATTACGGACAAATTTTTGTCAATATAGTCTGTCTACTGACAAAATTTCTTCAGTGACGCTTCCACCAATATAATTATATGATTAATTATAATTTATCATGGAAACATACTAGAAACTATAAAAAATAAGGAAATCGTCTCGGTAGACACCCTGTATTGTTAAAAATCTGTACGTGATAGGGAAAAATTGGTTTCATTTTCGGTTTCAGCACACCAAAAAACATATATATCAGCTATAGTTATCAAATCAAATTTTGCAAACTTTTTTTTTTTTCTTTTTCTTTGGTAGGCCTGCGTTATTGTTATAATTCATTGAATTATGAAACAATTACAAATATATATATATATATATATATATATATACACTCTATAACAAAAAAAAAAAAAAAAAAAAAAAACGACGCACCAAGAAGTGGGGACAAAAATTGGTAGATGGGTTGGAATGGGTGGTCCGAATGGGACAAAAATTGGTAGATGTGATGTACATGTGGGGAAAAACAATTGATTACAGTTTCAGAAAATTTGAATGATTTAATCAAGAGAAAGGGCCTCACAAAGTAAACAAGTCAATAACGCGTTGGTCCACTTCTGGCCCTTATGTACGCAGTTATTCGGCTTGGTATTAATTGATAGAGTTGGCAGATGTGCTCCTGGGAAGCATCGTGCCAAATTCTGTTCAATTGTTGCGTTATATTAGTAAAATCCCGAGCTGGTTGTAGGACCCTTTTTATGATGCTCCAAATGTCCTCAGTGGAAGAGAAATCCGGGGACTGAGCTCAACCCCACTGAGCCGCCTATTAAGGGTATTTGAAGTCACTGAAGTACCAGTTGCACGTATGAATCGACGATAATGATGAATTGGTGCTTGATTCCATCAAAACCTGTATGTATGTCATTTTGTGTCCAGTTTGCATCACTCCTTCTTGGTGCGTCACTTTTTTTATTATAGAGTATATATTCCTTTTAATATCAACTGAAGGAAAATAAATAAATAAAACAGAACAAAATAAGTAAAGAAACTGATTCTGATAATTATAACGATATCAATGATGATAAGTAAAACATTCAATATAAGAGCTTTAACATGGAATTTGGAATTTAGATGTCCAATTCTGTTAAGGAAAAAAAAAAAAAAAAAAAGGCCACGCGAACATATTTATACTATTATTATTACCATTTTATTTTACATTCATAACGAAGTAAAATATTTAGTGATAACTTATAAAAAATGTCTCTAAATTTTAATGGACTTTATCCGTGTTACATCATAAAACCCTACACGTATGTCAACTGCGGGGAAAATTGCGACATTATATTCTTTATATTTGTATTATATGGGGAAATGTTTGTATTCTACAGGGAAATGTTTGTATCCTATAGGGAAATTCACAGGGAAATAGAGAATCAGATATCACATAGCGGGGGAAAACAACAGAGGATTTAGCCTGATAAAAGAGCAATAGAGGTTAATAAAACGAATAAGGTCCATTAATTTTAATTCATTAATCTACCAATTTATTAAACATATATTTTCACTTCTATTGTTGCAGTTTTAATTCCTTTCATCATAATTATTTTATTAGAATATATTACATTTTTTAATTAAATTTTTACACTTATTTATTAGATGTCGTTGTGGTTCAGCCTGATCTCACACAAAACGCATTGCATATTCGAAAAGAAGACTATAACGAGAAAAGTGTTTTGGCTAGTCTCGGAGCAAATGCTGTCGTACCTTTGTTACCACCTCCGCCAAAGTACATCAACAACTGTCAGAAAGACGACACTCATCTACCTCTCATAGGAAAGCTGAAGAACGGAAGTATAGATTCAACTGAAAAGATCCCCCGACCCGAATCACCGGCATCTGAAGTCAATTCGTCCGGTAAGTACATTATATTGTAGCTTTTGTACTAAACAATCTCACGGAAAATGTAGAATGAACTATTCTAAAGCACATTGGGCTTCCGTTCATACTAAAATGTAAATTTAAAGACCTTCGAAAATATCGGCAAATTCAAAACATTGAGTATTACAAATAGATAAATAAATAAACTCAAATAGATAAATAAAATGAAATAAAATAAAATCCCTAAAAGGAAAAATGCACTATTAGAAGTAAAAACTTTAGATTCATAAATCATAATAAATAAATAGATTATAATTGCTACTAAGTTTCGCAAAATTTTGATTGAAATTAAACTGAACCATTTTTCTGATGAAACATAGGCTTGAACAGTGAGTTGAATTATTAATAATGTTAATAACGAATTGGTGTAATGTCATAAATATTGCCTTTTTATTTTATTTATTTATTTATTTATTATTATTATTATTTTATTTATTTATTTATTATTATTATTATTATTATTATTATTTTATTTATTATTATTATTATTATTATTATTATTATTATTATTATTTGTTAATGGCATTTATATTAACTTAAAGTAAAACGCATGTATGTTTCTCAGAGCATCATTCGGTAGGAGGTGATACTGAATATAAGAAAGCAAATATTAGTTAAAAATGACTGAAAAAAAAAAATTATACTATTCAAATCCGATGTTGTATGTATGTCCGGCTGTCTCTTCACACTGAATGCAGAAAGTCGCGAATGATGCTAAGTAACCCTCATAATCCGAGCTGACCATGTATATCAAATTATTCCAATTAGTTATAAAGATATCAACTTAAAACCCGAACTGAGTATAAAATAAGCAGCACAACGTAATACTAGAAAAATGTCGGCTTTCAGCAGCGTCATATCCTTCAAGTAGTTAAATAGCAAAATATAACCAGGAAAATACAAAAACAAAATAGGTTAGAGTAACTGTAAATTCCAAAACTATATGTAATCGCTTAAAACTTTTTTGATTTTTTTTTTTTCAATTTTTGCAGTTAAATATATATTTCTTTACAATATTTCGTTCAATTAACATACAATTTCAATTAAAAAAAAAAAAAAAAGTTTTATTTTCGAAGCATAAAATATATGACAAGTTTATAAAAATTTGCTCACACATAAAACTTTAATTATTATTATTATTATTATTATTATTATTTTTAGAAATAATACAAAATTAGCCATAGAAATTCATGAATATATTACAATGAAAAATCAAAATTCACTTGCACGTCATAAATCAGGGGGGGGAGGGGAATCGGTGGTGATATTCAAAGGTGTCTGACCTTTTATTAAGCATGATTGCTATGTGCAACTATGTGCCTTATTTTGTCTACGTATCAATATAACGTTTGTTACGTACAAATATAAACGTTGCGCTTTTTTTTTTTAAAGTTTATGGTGTTTGTTTGTAAAATTCTTATTATTTAAGCAACAGTTTTTTTCATGTATTTTACGATAACAACCTCATGTGTACATTTAAAAATGTAATAATAATTATATTTTAATGCCATTATTATAATCGTCTTAATAAATTCCTTGAATGGACAATCTCTATTCATTGATAAAACCAGCCTAGAAGTATAGAAGTAAAACCTTGTGCTTTAATAATGCTTTTAAAGATAAGCAGCTAAATAAATGCTTTCAGAACTCTGAGATAACATTTGTCCTATTATCTAGAATCAGTGGAAGCCGATTTAAAAAGCTCTTACCAAATCACGTATTTTGTTTGTAAAAAGTTGTTGATCGGCGCGCTACTTATATATGTTTATTCTGTAATAATGAGTTCGAAATATCTCTGCTTATCGGCAGATACAGTCATTTTGATAAAATAGAAAAAAATGTGTTGAAATAAATGTGTCAGTAAGGTTTGCTTTGTTGAATGAGACACTTGAATCGAGACTTTCGTTTGTTTTCATTTTCGATATTAGATAGATTTTTATATTGCAAAGATTAATTTTGTGTATGAACGCTTTTAATTTTAAGGGAATAACTTAAATTTGTACAAGAAATAATTTTTACGCAAAATTCATGCGTAAAAAAAGTTTTTGTTATTGTGCTTTTAGCTCACAAATTTTTCAGTCAGTCATAAACATTTTTTCTTATTACAGAATATAGATATTTTTCTATATTCGATTAGAGAAGATATTATAGATTCTTTGCTTTAATTTTTATATTATATTATATTTTTTATTGTTAACTTTTTTTTTTTCTTCAAATCTATAATTTTGCATTCTCTCCAAATTTGCCACCTACTTGACCTTTAATGAGCGTGTATGTCTGCTAATTTAAATATAGTTGCAACATATGGAAAAAGGAAATAAGTAATTTAACTTAATTGTGTATACTTACAAGTGTATAAGACAAATCTGTAGCAATAATGTAAAAATATGCATCACTCGTAAATTATGTAAGACTTTTTTATATTTGTAGAAAAAACAATGACCACTGTAGGCGAAATCACTAAAATCTATAAGATAAAGGTTTCGATTTCGAATTCCAATTTCTTTAATTTTTATATTATATTATTTTTTTTATTGTTAACTTTTTTTTTTTTTTCAAATCTATAATTTTGCATTCGCTCCAAATTTGCCACCTACTTGACCTTTAATGAGCGTGTACGTCTGCTAATTTAAATTTAGGTGTAGTTTTTGCTTGACCTTCGGAAATAAAATAAAATAAAATAAATCATTCATTTGAGAAATTTCATCCCCATCTCTTTTAATTCTTTATAACGTCTGAGCTAATTTAAAAATTTTACTCGTTAATTTTATCATTATCCTTTTTCTTGCGGCGCTTTCCTTTCCCGGGCCGCGGTAGCCCAGTTGGTAGAGCGGCGGGCACGTAATTGGAAGGTTGCCGGTTCGGTACTCGAGCCGGCCAAAGATCGTCGTGTATACTAATGGTGGCTGGTGCACGTAAAATCTGTCGTGGCTGCAATTTCTCATCAAATATTATACCTCTGGGGGTCACCGAAGCGGGAGAGAATCAAAATTGTGATGGCATGCCTCCGGACTACCTCTAGCGGTGAGTCCCAGGCCATCGCTAGAGCCCATTGACTAGTGCCCATTGCGCGGCACTAGTGCGACGTAAAACCCATCCATCCAACCAACCTTTTCCCCCTTTTCATTTGCCATTTCCTCCTTTCATATTGGCCTATCTTTGATAAACGTTTCATACTTCATTTCTCGTACTTTAATACTCATGTAATTCCTCATCTGCGTGTCTCCCACATCTGCTGAATTCCTTTAATTAGTCCCTACTTCTTTATAATCCCAAGTGTATGAGGATCAGTAGTTTTTGGTTTTTGTTAAAATCGACCTACTCTTTTAATCTGCTACGATTTATTTCCAAGGTGACTTTGGATATTTTAGTATAAACTGAGGAATGTTAGAAGATTAGAAACCCATCTGGCAGGTTGTAAATGCCGGAAAATTTAATTTTCACTACTGACCCTGTTGTCACTGAAAAGGAAACAGTAATAAGCGGATGTAATAAGCGAAATTATTGGATTTTTTCTTTTCTTTTCTTTTTTTTTTCTTTTACTGTGAACAAGATGTAGGAACAAAATTCGTCTTTGTTTATCTAAACAAAAGAAAGGGGTAGATGTTTAATAATAATAATAATAAAAGAACCATTGAATGGTTTTACCTGAAACGTGTTTTTGAAATAGTTTTATGGAATTAAAATATGGGCTTGATAAAATCTGTTTTATAGATGATAAAATTATATTATTCATGAGGTATATTTTGAATATTATTATTTTATTAAGACAATTTGGGCATTAATTATATTTTTACTTTTATCAGCATACAACAAACTTCTTGATAATTTTCCAATGATCAAGAATTAAAAAAATTACAATAAAGAATTGAAAAAATTATCAGAAAATTGTAATTAAATTCAGCACACTTGTATTTTAATGACAATATTTAATGATAACTTTGTTGACGTCGTTAAGAATCGCTAAACGAAAGTTACCCTGTAATTTTTAAACATCTTATGATATGTAATTGCAAAAGCAACTTTAAACAATCCACCTTGACATATCCATTCTTTACTCTACGAAACAAATCGTTTATGTAAAAATTTAATGAGAAATTTAAATGTCTATTGTGTCACGAGAGCCTATTTCGTTTTACTTTTTAAATGTATAATCTATACATATAAAAGAGTACTTCCACTCACTCACTCACTCACTGACTCATCAACGCACAGCAAAATCTACTGGAGCCACTGACTCGAAACTGGGTCAGACTATAGAACATGTAGTGTAAGTACCCCTTAAAAAGCGATTTTGCGAAATTCGCACCCCAAGGGGGAGTAGAGGGCAAAATTTAATTTCATAAAAACCTCCATATCTCAAAGGAAAAAACAGATATTCGTAAAATTTTTGCTTTAAAATAAAGCTAATACAAATATCTAAAAACCAATTTCTGGAATTTTAGAAATTCGGTCCCCAAGGGGTGAAAGCGGGCAAAACGTGATTTCACATGCGCAAAATGTGGTTTTATATACTCCTATATATCTCAAAAAAAAAAAAAAAAAAAAAAAAAAACAGATATACGTGAAATTTTTGCTCTAATATATAGCTAATGGAAATACCAAAAAAACAATTTCTGGAATTTTAGAAATTCAGCCCCCAAGAGGGGGAGAGAGGGGGCAAAACGTGATTTGAAATAATCTTTTATATCGCAAAAAGAAAAAAATATATATGTGAGATTCTTGCTCTAAAATATAGCTCTCACAAATGCATAAAAAATAATTTCTTTAATTTTAGAAATTCGTCCCAGGTGGAAGGGAAAGGGGGGGGGGGGGGGGGCTATGGGGCAAAAAAAAAAAAAAAAAAAAAAAAAAATACAGTTAGATCGTTCAAAATTGGTACAGATAGGTTTTACAGGCCTGCAAGTCGAATGAGGATATTTTCGAAAGTGTAAAGTTATTTATTAGGAGCGTCAAAAATGGGGGGAGGCGGAGGGGCAAAAAAAAACAAAAATAAAGTTAGACCGTTCAGAATTGGTACACAGAGGTTTTTAATAATTACAAATTGATTGCGGATATTTTCGAATTTGTAGAGTTATTAGGAGGGGTGGGAGGGGGGATTGGAGGGGCAAGAAACAAAAATAGAGATAGTTCACTCAAAATTGGTACATGGAGGTTTTTGATACCTACAAATCGTTTGCGAATATTTTCGATTTTGTAAAATTATTGGGATAAACGTGAAGGGGCAAAAATATATAAATATGAGTTAGAGCACGGAAAATTAGTGTTGTTAGGTTTTGAGGCCCGATAAATATATTGCGGATTTTTTTCGAAAGTACAGAATTATTACAAAAGGCAGGAAGGGGGACGGGCGCAGGGGTAAAAAGAAAGAAATTCATATAGAATGTTAGAAATTAGTATTATTAGGTTTAAAAACCCGAGAGAACGATTGCGAGTATTTTTAATGTCTAAAATAATTTGGAGGGGCGGGAATGGTAGGTGAAGGACTATGCGCGCCTGTATACGCTACCGCAGAAAGTGGGAGCCTGTATCGATCATTCCACCGATGGGAGATTTTTTTTTTTTTTTATTTATGTTTTTTCTATACAATAATATAGTCATTCATTAAGAGCGTCGAACATAAACGTGCGCGCACAGCGCACAGTGGCCTGCGCTGCCAAAGGCAGTGGGTACCATGTTCGACATTTTTTCCAA
Organism: Salticus scenicus; assembly: GCA_963930645.1. Lineage (NCBI taxonomy): Eukaryota > Metazoa > Arthropoda > Arachnida > Araneae > Salticidae > Salticus > Salticus scenicus. Next base: position 129,048,472 of record OZ005650.1, read on the forward strand.
TCAAACTTTTTTTCTCTCTCTCTCCTTTTTTTTCTTTTTTTTTTTCCACATGATAAAAATTAATGCAATTTTGAGAATTCATTAACTATAGTGATTCATTTTAAAATAGTGACCAGCGAAGCGGGCGTAGCCTGCTAGTAAAATATAAAACAATTAATTAGTTAACTTCTAAATATCTGTAAGTTTTAGAACTCTATTTTTTAAAAATCTAAATGTGTTTGTTGATTCCCAGTTTATTTATTTATTTATTTTTTAAATTTTTTGAATATATATGAATGATAGAAAAGTTTTTTTTTACCTCATACTGTGCATGTAAATACAGCGAATTTTTCCCATTATTAGTTCAGATTTTCTATTCTGATTTCTCTTGTTTTATTTGATAATGTAGTTTCCAGTGGCAGAGGATCAGCGTATGGAGCTTCTTGTAATAACTCAGCAGCATCAATGGCTTTACCTCCGAATGTAGACTCTGATTTCACAGTATGGGCTTCCGTCACCAAAGCTGGGGGACGAATTACTCTTCCAGATACAGGTATCACCTGGATGAATGAAAGTTCATTTCATAGTGCTGCCATCTACTGCAGATTATCTTAAATAAAATGGATTTTTTCAAAACAGAAGTATTATACATAATTTTACGTTGTTTTTAGGTATATCCTTGACAGTACCAAGAGGAGCTATTAGGAAAGGAAGTGTGAGTTTATATCTTGCTGTGCTACGAGATGATAAAGACAGACCAAATCTCACAGGTTAGAAGTTACAAAGTTGTTATTAAAGCGTAACATTAAATTACTATGAAATATTTTATGAGGTTATTAGTTTTCGCTTAAATAAATAAAAAACGTATTTTCGTGTAAAAAAAAAAAAAAAAAAAAAGTAATAGCTCACGTTCACTTCATATAAGTGGTGAATATTTTTGAGTTGGATGATATTTATGGTAATCATATTCTATAGCATTCCTATAGAAAAAAGTCTAAATTTAATATAACTTAATACAAATTTACATTTTAAAATTAATCTTCCAGATAAATAATATTAAAAATATTATTTATCTGGATACTAATCTCATTATACTAAAAGTAATAATAATGTTTAACTTACTAGTTATTGTTTGTTTCTTGATAATTTCCTTTTTGATATTAAAGTAAATTATTCCATTAAGTTAAAAACAGTAATTTTATTATTATTTGAATAGTAATTAACTTTTAAGGGGGGAAAAAAGTAAAAAAAGAAAATAAAAACAAAATTGATATATATGTATATATATATTTTACTCCCATGTTTATGTTACATATAATTATATTAATAACTGCTTTATTATTTTATTTTATTTGTTTACTTTTCCACTTTGTTTGTAAATGAGTTTCAACATATATAGACAGAAAAAAAAAAACCCTTAAAATTATTATTATTAACTTTTTTTTTTTTTTTAACTTAGCATTTAAAATACAAAAATAATAATTATTATTAAATTTAAATTTCTGAAAACTATTCGCAATTATTTCCTATTTCGTATTTAATATTAATAAAACATAATAAAAGGTTTGTCTCGAAAATTGGGAAATAATAAATCGTAGTGTAGTTTCTTCATACAAAAAAAAAAAAAAAAAAAAAAAAAAAAATACTTTACAAAAGAACTTTAAAATTTGTGTATAATATTTACGGGCGAGAAAAAACGTACTTATTATTTCATTTTGCAGATAAAGAGACAATACTGAGCCCAATCGTACAGTGTGGTCCACCGGATTTGACATTTGCCAAGCCTCTTATCCTAAGTCTTCCTCATTGTGCTGTAATAGACACACCAGAAAAATGGACCATCAGCATCTACAATAGCAACACACCTTCTGTAGAAGAAGAAATGCCAGAATGGAAGGTTTGTGCTCCTCTTTTTCTGTTGTCTTTTTTAATGTTTAATTAATAAATTGTAGTCGATAGTAATTCTATTTTTAAATTTATATGCAATATACAGGGCAATCCAAAATTAATCGAATATATTCTTTTCTATTAGATGTAATGGAATTGCTTTACTAAATTATACCATATCTAAAAAAAACTATCCTTACAAAAGCTTTCGCCAGCTTTGCATGGATAATTTTTATAGATGTGGCATAATTTAGTAAGGCACTTCCTTGCAGAAAAGTTTAGATAAGAATCTTAACACCTACAGAAAGATATAGATAAGAATCTAGGACTGTTAGTAAAATTTCTTCTGTTAAAATGATGGCGTCCAGAATGTAGTGTATGCGTCACACAAGATTATTAATGTATAAATTACCCAGCCTGGAACCATAGTAGAAGGAGTTTTAATTCGGACAAAGCTTAGTTGAAAGGAGAAGTTTTTCAATATACAATTCTTCGAAATCGTAGGGTGCAAATATTAGCCCCAAAACCTATGCACGATAAGTTGAACGAAATTTAAAAACTAATTAATTAAATTAAAACAAAATTAACGAGGTATATGAGGATTACAGTAAATTCGAGATTTATATTACAGTGCCTAGAAGTATGTAGTGTGTTTATTGCACGAAAACCATACTTATTAAAAAAAAAAAAAAAAAAAAAAAAGAGAGAGAGAGAGAGAGAGAGAGAAAGAGAGAGAGAAAGAGAGAGAGAGAAAGTTCGTGAGAGAGCTTCGAGTTCCAACCGCCGTTTATTTACGTTTAAAATCGGATTTAAATTGCATGATCGTAATATTGGTGGGGATTTATGGCATTAGTGGCTAAAATAATTTATCCCCATTTCAAAAAAATTAATGTATTATTTTTTTTATTTTTATTTATTTATTTATTTTTTTACTTTTTTAACACCCTTTTGAAAAAAATCTAATATTTTAATATTTTTTGTTTTTTAAATTTCATTTTCTTTTGCATTTTTCATTTCGTTTTTTCAATTACTCAGAATGAATTTCAAGTACATAATTCATAAAAAAAAAAAAAAAATTACATAAAACTATTTGCTTGTAAATTTTAAAAGCCTCCAGATTTCATGGAGTTTACAAAGATAAAAAAATTAATTATCGGTATAAAAATACGTGATTTACCATCGTAGAAGGTTTATAATGTATCAAGAAAAATGTTACAGTTTTTTCAAATATGTTTTCCACAAAATAAGTAAATGATAATGAAAATATTTTCGCTACTAACGCCATAAATCGCCACTAATAGTACAATCAAAAAGTTGAACTGCTACTTCAATCATAAATAAACGATGGGGGAAACTCGACGCCCTCTTGCAGATTTTTTCCTGCAGTGATATATATTTTTAGGGCGATAAATACACTACATGTTTCTAGGAACTGTATTTACATATAACTTTTATGGCCTGTATGCTGTTTACATTTAGTTGATAACATTATAGAAATTATAGGAATTATTTAATCAAAATAATCTTGTAAGCGATTTGGACATTCATCATCATCATCATCATCATCATCATCACCATTATTATTATTAGCGTTATTATTATTGCTCTTGTTTTTGTTATTAAAGGATTAGTTGTTCTGATAAATAAAAATAGCTACTAATGTGTTAACATATATTTTGTTCCTTTTTAGAATATAGTCACTGTAGGCCAAGAGACTATCATTACTCCCATCTTCTGCCAAGTGGATCCCCATCACTGTCATCTGATGACAGAACAACTTGGTCGCTTTGCCATCGTAGGCGAATCTTGCCCTGGTCAGAAGGCTGTGAAATCTATAGCACTAGCAGCTTTTGCTCCAGCCTTTCACTCTTCTACTGATTATACGATACGTGTTTATTGTATAGAAGATACTAAAGCTGCTATTCAGGTACATTTTGTTTTTTTAACTCTTTACCGGCCGTAGCGCTCTAAAGCGCTCTAAACAGTGTTGCCAAATTTAAGGACTCTTTTATTCAATTATGGCCAACAATTTTGTAGAATGATATTTGATATAACTAATGGACGAATAAACTTCGCAGTGCTTAGCTAAACGTTACAGTTAAAACTTAGTGGTGGATATCGAATAAACAGTACCTAAATTTGGCAATACTGACTACAGGAGTGAAATTAAGTAACTTTATTTAATAAGTGCAAGATTTCTCTATTAAATTAATATCGTAAGTCTCTTTTTATCTTTATATATCATAATAATTCAAAAATTCATCTTTTAATGCTACAATATATGCAGACACTCCTATAAACTTTGCAAATTATTCTAATTATAAAGTAACTTTTTAATTTAATGTAATTTCAGAATTTTTAAATTACTATAGATTGATTTAAAAAATTCACCTATTTACTAATTTTACAGTTTTTTTTCAATTATTTATAAATATTTTAAATATTTTAAAAATGTATTAAGATGCTAAAATTTAGAAATATAAATTGTTAATTTTCATTAAAAAAATATTGTTATTATTATTATTTTTTTTAATTATTTTATGAATCCTAAAAATTATATAACATTCAGTTCTAGTAATTTAATAATAAAAATATCTGTATTTATTGTTATTTCTGGATATATTTATTTTTAATTTAAACTATGCTTTCAAAATAACAATAATGATAACAATAACTCATAATATGTCTAAAGATGCATTATTTTTCCATTTTTATATTAATATAGTCCCCGTTAATTTTTTTGCAAAGTTCTGTAGTGTCAAGTGCTAAAGAATTTTAAAGTAACTAAATTTAATTATTATTATTATTGTTGTTATTATTTAGGGCATGATGCAAGTAGAAGACAAGCTGAAAGGCTCCTTACTTGATGCACCAAAGTCAATGTTTCTACAAGATGGTGGTTCCAACTTGTGCCTTTGTTTAGAAGACATTTCTCCAGGCTGGAAGTGCAAACCACTAGCCAACTACCAGGTAAATATAAGAATAGTCATAAAATTGTATACAGAATTAAACTATTTATACTTAGTTTATTTCATATGAAGTTTTCAAGAACATCAACTTTTATTACAGAAAATCCATAAAAAAATGCACTTTATCTAAAACGTTAAAAAAAAAAAAAAAAAAAAAGTAAACTGAACTTTAGCTCTATTATTAAATAAAAAAATATTCAATATCGAGAAAAAAAAAAAAAAAAAAAAAAAAAAAATCTGTCGAAAAAGGAAAAGAAAAAAATATTCGAAAAGGAATTCTCTTTTTCTTTTTCTTGATTTTTTAAAAATTTTAATAACGAAAATTCATTAGAAAGTAAAAATTATCTTAAATTAATTTTATATTTGTATAAACCGAGTTTAAATCATGTCACGTATGCTAGTTCATCATGTCCTGCATAAAAAAAAAAAAAAAAAAAAAAAAAAAAATGGAGTAAAAATAATTTTATTTTCTCCTGATTACTTTTTTCTCCCTCCTATGCATTCAAACATTTCATTCAAATTTAATAGATTTTTATTTGATTTATTCAAAAGTGTACATATTTAAATCTACTAGATAATAAATTAATCATACTATGTATTTATTCTAAATGATTTCCTTTGGCCCTGCTATACCTAGTCAAGTTATTATTACTACTATTATTATTATTTTTTAATATTCTTCTATATGTTCATGGATGAAAGATTTGAAGGCTTAAAAAAATTTAAGTTCCAGTTTCTAAGGGATTTACACGCTTTGAAATATACTGAATACGATTTAACCGATTTCAAAAAATGTACATTTATTTGTCTGTTTGTGCAAAAAATAAAAAAATGTGGCAAATCTAAGTCAAGATCTAATGCATAATATTTCATAAAAACTTTGTTGCACCTTGACATAAATTGGAAGTGATATGCTACGATTTACCTCACTAACAGGTTACATTTATTAAATTTTTTATTTAATCTTTTTTTTTTTTTTTTTTTTTTTTTTGTGAAACATCATTCAAATATATCTGTAACTGTTTCCTCATCCATAATGCTACAATCAAATTCTTGTTGAATTTTGCATTAAAAATAATAATAATAATAATAATAATAATAATAACAAGTGTTCATTAATAATTTGTTAAGGCTTCTATTCATCTTTATAAATTTATTGTTAAAAATATAATATTAAAACAATAATCTTTTATACTTTAGGAGATCCCTTTCCACCATCTTTGGAACGGACGTCAGAATCATTTACATTGTTCATTTAAGTTGGAGCATTTAGATCGTTCTTTACAAGCGGTCAGCTGCCACATTCTTGTTTATCAGAGAGGAGTTCAAGCCAATAGGCAAGTTCTCCGAATAAGTACAGATTACAAAGAGGTATGATGATTTCTTTTCTTTCTTTCTTTCTTTTTCTTTTCTTTCTTTTTTTCTTTTCATTATTTTTAAAAATGCATGGAATTGGCATTTGTTTAACAAAAAACTTTTAAAATATACGGTGATATATTCAGTTTCAAAATAAATTTTATATCCTTTAAAAGTACTGACTAAACTTTAATTATTAGTATTCTTATAATTACTTCAAATAGTATTTTTTTTTGTAAAACTAATAGTTTGCAAAAGGTTTTGATCATGTTTTTAAATTATATTGTTTCATGTTTTTAATCAAATTTTATAAACTGTAATTTTAATGTAATAAATTAATGCGACTAAAAAATAAGTAATTGTTTTGAACTGTAACTTTAAAATCTATTTTAAGCTGTTTTTGTAAAAATAAATAAACTTGATTTAAAATGAAGATATACTGCATATATTTGAATAAATTATAAAGAATCTTGCTATTAAATATTATAATAATTATCATAAAAATATTTTTGAAAATTAAATGTCTGCATATTATTTACACATGTCAAACATTAAAAATATTGAGCAAATTTTAAGACTAGAAAATTATTAAAATTTTGGCTATGCAAATTGTATATATGCATTAAATTAGTTTGAAAAAAAAATCTAATTTTCTCATATTTAGTATACAAATTTTTTCATTACACTGTTATATCCTTTACATTTATTTTAATATACACCATCTTTCCATAAATGGCCAGACACTTTTGATTTCAGACGTTATGTCAAATATCTCAGAAAGTACTAGATGAATCGTCTTGGAACTTCAGAAGTGCATAGAACATGTTATAGCTCGTATATTTGAGTGAAATTTTGTCCCGAAAATAATAGGGAGACCAGTAAAAAAGTTAAATAAAAAATGGAACTTTTTGGTATTACCCTATAAAAAGTAATTCTTTAAATATATTCTGGCTGTAGCAAGTGATTATAAGAATTCTTATTATCTATATATAAATTTTTATGAGGCTGAAGCATATATTCAGGAAAAATTACGGTTTCTTTAAAAATTTGGGGGGGGGGGGGGGAAAGCCACTTTCTTAATTATAACACTCAGGGTATTAAACCCATAGTGCAAAGCTTTTTATTAGAAAACTTGACATTCTATATTAGACATAGTATACTGCAATCAGAATACGAAAACGTAAAATATTTACTGAAATATGGGTATTTTTACTAAATGATTTTTAGCTACGCATGCACAAGCTTTAACTAAAATTCATTTGCATAATCTAGTAAACAAAAGTATTGAGCTACTTGATTAAAAATACCAAACAAATATTGTGTAATTTCAAAAAGTTGTACACGATAAAATAAACTGATATTCATTTGCTCTAAAAATAAATAAATATGTAAATAAAAATAAATTAATCTATAAGTGGTTTTATATATACTTTTATTTTAATTCAATCAATATTAATATAGTGGTTGTTGGTTGTAAATAAATATCGATAAAACCTCCAAATCCTTTTCTTTAGTTTTGAGAGAAACTGAAATTCAATTCATTCTATCACGTAATTTTTTTTTTTTTTTTTTAATTTACAGAATGTTTGTTTGGGGTTTTCATATAAGTAGCTCAATACTTCGGGATATTAAATTATGAAAATGAAATTTAATTAAAGAATGCGCATGCGTAGTTAAAAATTATTTTGTAGAAATGCTCTTATTTCATAAGATATTTAAATTTTTTTGCACTATGATTGCAGTATGTTACCTCTAAAGTAGTACACCAAATCTCTTAAAAATAGCTTTGCACTGAATTTAATACCCTATGTGTCTTTTTTTTTCTTCTTTTTTTTTTTTTTTTCTTTTCATCGCAGTTGTTTTTTAAAGAAACTGTTTTATCGCAATGAATATCCTCATAACAATTTATTCTGATAGCCATGTGATTCTCATAAACACATAATACAGACAGGACACATTTCATGCACTACTTTTTCAGGGTTATCACAAACATTTTCATTTTTCTTTAATTTCCTTACTGGTACACATTTTACTGTCGGGGCAAAGCTTTCAGTGAAATGTATGAGGCATAATATGTTCTTTACACTCCTGAAATTTCCAGTACTTTTTTAAATATTTTACAAAATACCTGAAATAAAAAGTGTTCGGTCATTTTTGGAAATATAGTGTACATATTATGTACGTGTGCGTGTGCGTTTGTGGGAATTGCTGATTTTGTTTTATTTTGTTTTATTTTGTTTTATTTTTTTAGCAGAAAAAGGTCTAAAGTTATATACATATAAAAGCTCATCTATTTAACTTTTTGCTTCTATTTTATTGCAAATATTTTTCGGGAAGTTATATATTAACAATATGGAATTGTTAATATTACACATTTTTGATAATTAGGCAAAAACGAACTTGGAGATGTAATTTTTGATTATTTTTCAGAAGCTTCCTTCTCCAGCCCCTAGTACAATAGCATCTTCTCTTTCTTCCTCTATTATAACCGAAGGCTCAGGACCAATACTTGCTGTTGATCCATCAGAAAATGTGTTCAGGTACTAACTACATCTTTATTTCAAATTATGTAAATACAATCTATCAACTGCAATACACAATGTAAAACTTTTAAACATATTGTAAAACCCAGAAAAATGGAACTTTTCATGTGATTGAATTTTGTTTCTTAAATGGGAAAATTTCTGAAATGAAAGATGGGTTCTTATTTTCACAGATTTTAATTTACACCTATTTTGTATTTTTGAATTAATAATCTAATGTATGTAAATTTTTGATTAAATCATAGCTGTCAAATTTTGCTCTTTTTTACAAACAGTAATTTTTACTAGAAGGTTTTTGTTACTTTCTATAAAAAACTTTATGAATCAAATAAAGTAAAAAATTCTACTCAATTAAAGTGCCATTAAAAAGATTGTAAAAGGTGTCCAGTTGAAATTAAATTCTTTTTAACTTCTATTTCTGTTTTAAATGCGATGCATGCATATAAAAATCTTATGAGTATAGCAATTAAATAAATATAATTTATAAAATATAGTTTTATCACTGTCGTAAAGAGAGAAAAGTATTAATTAAATAGATAGAATTGTGTTTAATTAAATCTGAAGTTACTCGTTTTTATTTTTAGGCTAACGCCAGATGTGAGAAAGCAGTTGTGCATTTGTCTAGATCCTCCAAACAGCAGAGGTAATGACTGGAGGAGACTAGCAGAGGAGCTTGGAGTTAACAGGTTAGTTTATTACCTAGTAAGAAGGTACTTATGAAAAAAAAAAATGTAATTAAAATTAATGTTTTGTAGAAGAATATAAAATCAATAATTGATAAAAATCTTTCTGTATATATATATGTGTGTGTGTGTGCGCGCGCATTTTCATATTGTTTTCTTGTATTTTATGTACAAAAATATGTTTTCCGTAAGTATTCAGAAAAGAGAATTTATATTTAGAGTAACTAAATGTTCATGCATGCATTGTAGGAAAAATAAGGGAGGGGGGTGTAGTGTTGCACCAAAAGCTTTCACTGTAAAAATAAAAATAAAAAATAATGTAGTACTCCACCAAACTTGAGTTAGCATAGTTGCCCCAAACTTAGGTGTAAGATTAGTAAGAATGGGTGCTGTTTCGAATTCCCGGTGTAACGCTTCACATTTTCTTCTCTCTCTCTCTCTTTCCTTCAGCTTCGCATTCTACAGTAAAATAGAAAACATTATTAATTATCAATTGAAGTAGTTTTACTTTTTTTAAATTATGATTTGTATCACAATTTAGTAAAAAGGAGTAACTGAGAATTTTTTTCATAAAGTTACCATATTTTATTTAGTTTACCAGAGATAAAATACTAATTCTGCTAATTCTAAAACATGAAAAATATGAACAAATATATTGTAAGATTTTACACTCAAAAAAAAAAAAAAAAAGTATTTTTTAAATTATAGTTTTATTTTAATACTAGTTAGTTGTAGGGCGACTAAGGTGCCCGTTGAAAAATGATCATTTCATTTTATTTTTTTCTCGCTTTAAATAATTCATTGTCCGTGCGAAATTTTCGCACTTTATTATCTCTTAGTTACCTTTAAAATTTAAAATTATTATTATTATTTTACAAACAAAATTGTTTCATATGCATGAGCAAATTTAATATTTAACATTTATTTATGTATTTTATTTATTTATTTATTTTTTTCAAGCGAAAGTATATTTCATTTTATGCTGGAAAAAAAAAGGAAATTGCCAACAATTAAAAATTTAAATGTCTATTTTAAAGCGGTTATTTTCCTATTTTAATTAATTTAAAATAATCTAATCAAAAATTCGTTACAAATAAGGTACCGAATGAAAGGGCTGATTTTCTTGAATCCGTCGGATTAAAGCTTATCGATCGGACAATTAGGTTTTTTAAAATTAACTAAAGTATGAAAATTAGGAGACAGAGTCCTAGGAAATCTCTTAAGCCTATCTCTTAAGCCTAAAGCGTGACAGAGTCAGGCACTGATGAGCGTAACTATATATGCTGATAATACTGTTGCCGTTTGTGTTGTCAGAGACTGTGACATTTGTAGCATGAAATGATGTCACAATAGTATCTGACAGTATACTAAAATCAATAACTAAGAGATGTACAAAAAGAGATAAATATGCATAAATATATGCATGTATATGTACGTACTTATTAACTTACATTTTAAACTATAGTCTGTCAGAAAAAAAAAAAAAAATGTTTAAGAATATAAATAATGATAACATAGAGGGGACTAGGTATAAAGAAAATTGTCGAAATCGATGCAATTAAAAATATCCAGATAACTATTACAAAATGTACGAAGCTACGTAATACTTTTAATAAAATGATATCATTCTACAGTTCCCCAAACATTATTTAAAATGTATTGCGAAATTTTAAGCTAAATATTTATTTTCCCTCAGTTTCCCGTTACTTATAACCTGTTACTTATAATGCTCCATGCTAATTTGTTTTTTACCAATCCTTTTAAAAGTTTGTATGAATGTTAACAAATGTATTTGTCATAAAACAGGGCTTTAATTTTGAAATCAAGAAATTTTTACTTTTATTACGAACTCTCAATTTTAATTGCATGACAAAATTTCATAAGATTCAAATTTTGCTTTTATTTATGTAACTGATTTCGTAATTGAGATAAAAAAATTAAATACCCAGATGTATTTTGTTACATGCGCAAAAGAAAACGCACGGATAAAAAAAAAAATCGAACATTTAAAATAATTTAGAATTACTATGGAGCATTTGGAAATTGGGCATTGTTTTGTTTAATTTTCCCCATGAAAAAGGCTTTCACATTTCTAAAATTCCATTTTTATTCTTTAAAATATTTTCCATGGGAAAAAAAAAAAAAAAAAAAAACTGATAGATTTTACGGCAGTATAGGGTAGATGCACCAGTGATTGGCATGCTGCAGTAACTGACGTCTATCCCGAAATAATTAATAAATAAGAAAAATAATAAAATCATGTATTTTACATATAAGAATTTTAACATTTTATGTCAAAGACTGGAGCATAGGGTGTGAATAACTGATGAAATGAATAACTAGCAGTATAAAACACTGGAACATAGGGTACCAATTACTGATAAAATGAAAAACTGGCAGTGTCAATTGCTGGAACATTGAGTGGGTGTCAAATAAAAATTCATAAAAAAAAATAATTGTTATCAAATGTATACATTTTTACATATATGTGGTTCTGAATGTCTTTCATACCATATGTACTAACTTAAGATTTCTAAAAATATTTTCTCATGACTAGAACATTAAAAACATCAGCGATTGCTCTAAAAGTGTCAATCACTGGTGCACCTACCCTATGACTTAAAAAGCGATAGAATGTAAAACAAAAGAATATAATTAAGTACACTACGAGCACATATTTTCCCCAGGATATCTTCAAAATGTCTTCAGGATGAAAATGCATCCCTGAAACATCCTGAAGATGTATTGTGGATAAGTGTACTGTTAGAGTAATTAATTTCGACGTCCTTTATCCCTTTTAAATATAAGATTTTTTTTCTTAAAGAAATTGTATTTCTGAAATTTTTTAACAAAATTTTTTCATTAACAGGTACATAAATTATTTTGCAACTAAGAGTAGCCCGACGGACCACATACTGGATTTATGGGAAGCACGTGAACAAGAAAACAACAGCCTTGGAAATTTACTAAACATTTTACGTGTTATGGGACGTGGAGATGCAGTTCAAGTTGTTGAAAAAGAAGTTGGATCGTGGATCTGAATGCTGTTTGCAATCGCTTCAAAAAAATTTTTTTCTTCCCAAGGAAGATGCTTTGAAAAAACTCTGCTAAATCTTGTGATCTTCCAAATGTGCCTCTCTGTATATATGTGAACTCATGACACACATTTGTACCATATGTAAATATAGCATTTATCCAGATGTGCTGTGTCTTATTTATATAGATGTTCTTTGATCAAAGAATATATTTGCAAGACATGTTAACTATTATGTGAAAGTTGCTAAGCTGACATTTGGGGACTTTCCAGTGAAATTGTGATTGCAGCATGTATTTTATGTGGACTAGAATGTGTCACGTGTAAATCTGTTTAAAAGGATATGCATCCCTGTGCTGACAATTCGTTGTAATATATTGTTAAATGGTTTGAAATTTATAAATTTAACGATAAATGTTCGATATAAAAAAGTGGGCATGTAACTTTTGATAATCAGTTGGTAATTACTCACAAACATGACGCATAATTTTCTTGTAAGAATTTTACATCTATAGAAATTATAAATGTATTATAATCGATAAAAAGTATTATAGTAACATTAGAGTTTTGTCTGTGATGATATGCTATTAAGCAGCATAAATATATATATATATTTCATATATTGAGCTTTAACCGTTATATTTTAACATGCTTAAAAATTCATTTAGCATCATTGTTACAGAAAATTATAAACAAATAAGTATAAAATGTTATCGAGTGAATATACGTAATTATTTAAAAACAACGATTAATTTTTTTTTGTTTTTTTAAATTCATATAAATGTGTATTTAGGCATTTAAAAATTCATATAAAACCTTTTATATATATATATATAATCGTAACAATTTCACCAGGAGGATATGTTCAAGAATATTAAGAATTTATGCCATTTATATTAATTTCTTATGTATGAACTCAATTTTTAATTAGAAAATAAACATGCAAAATAAAAATAAAAAAGTATATTAAGAAAAAAAAATGTTTTTTAGTATATTTTTGTGTTTTCCACTGTAAGCACCAAATTTCTTATTAGTTTTCTGAGGGGAAAAATTTAAACCCTCGTGATTGATGTACTAGTGCATAAAAAAGCTGCTTTAGTGTTTCACATAGTCAAAACTTTTTAAATTTTATTAATAACACTGTTTAAATAATACATTATATTTTTCAAGAAAAATATTTATTTATTGATTGTATTACTTTCTGTTGTTCCTGGCACAGAATTCAGTAAAGCCGTTTTTTTCATAGTTACTCATTTTTCATTTATTGGTTTGATTTAAAATAAACCTTGTTGCTACACAAAAATTCAAATTCTCTATGAAAAGCACTAAAATTCTTCAAAGATATTAAATCATTTCTTATAATAAATAATAAATCATTAAATTCAGAACCGTAACCGGTATTTTTTTTTTTTTTTTTTTTTTTTTTTTTTAATTTATTTCACTTTATTGAGACAATCTCTTTATACCTGTATATGTCAAAAATTCTCTAGTTCTGTTATGAGAGGTAGATTTAAAACAAACAAACAAACATTATTCTGTACATTTCAAAATCAAATACTTTCATTAAAACTTATTAATAATTTATCTTATTTTTATCATTTCGAAAAATTTCTACTAAATATTTTTTTATTAAAGAATGTACAGACAGTTTTTAATGTGTTATTTATAATATTTTTAATAGATTTAAAACAAACTAACTAACATTATTCTGTACATTTCAAAATCAAATACTTTCATTAAAACTTATTAATAATTTATCTTATTTTTATCACTTCGAAAAATTTCTACTAAATATTTTTAATTAAAGAATGTACGGACAGTTTTTAAAGTGATATTTATAATTGTTTTTTTTATGTTAATCATCAACACTTTTATTTTATACGTTATTATCACTATTGTTCAAAGTATTTTTAATCATTTTCGCAGAATTTTTTCTAATTACATTATTTTTCTCATATACATATATTAAAAATGGTTTTAGTTTTTTTTTTTTTTTTTATTCAATCATGGTAATTACTATTATCGTTGAACGATATATATCCAAAAATATATTTTACAATTCTACAAAACAATTTTTTACATGCATTTAAATGTGTTTGTTAATATTTCGTTTTCTATGTTAGAAGTTTGTACAGTTTGTATGCTTTAGTTGTGATGCTTTTTCATTGTATTCATTGCTAATGGAAACACATGAAGATCTGAGTTTGTGTAAATTGAATGGATTTTGTGTAAAATAATGGACAATCATCGGAGTTGGTTTTTATTTGTTTTGTGCAATATGGGAGATGAAAGTAAGATTTGATCAATATGTCTTCCAAAAGAAAAGAGAAATGTCAGTAAAGAAATGCTTGGAATGCCCTCTACAAATTTTCCATAGTGACATTAATTGCACTAAAATTTCATTGGAGTGATTATTATTCAGCAGTGTAAAGGTGCTATTACACACGAAAACTTTTCACGCAACTTTTATTTGAGCCAATTTTTCTTTCAATTTCTGAAGGCTGAAATCCAATAGAGGGCAAATATTGCCCGAAAACCTTATGTTTATAGTGTACAGTACCTGTCACCTGTTTACCTCTCTTTCAACGGTGGGTGTGAAGAGCTTTCTTCTTATTGGTTAATCGTAAGGAAAGTTGCTTGTAGAAACAATTTACTTTTTAACTAACCAGAAAAATTATTTATATTCCTAACTCCTCTCATATTGGTCGTGAAGGCGATTTGAGCCAAAAATTGGCTCAAAAGTTGTCGTGTGTAATAGCACCATAATAAGTCATGAATTTAATTTGTAAAATAATTACGTTTTAATTGAAATTGTAAATAGGATAAAATAAAGTTATTAATAAAAATATACAAAATATTTAAATCAAGTTATATTAATCTGTAAATTTTTATACAACAAAATTATTTTAACTAGAAAATATATACTCATAAATATATGTAATCTGAATAATATAAGTGTTTTCGTTTTATGTAAAAAAAAAAAAAAAAAAAGATTTAGTATTCTTATTACAAAAGCAGAAATCTGAAAGTAAAAAATAAGTAAGAAAATGAAAGTACACAACCATTAAGAAAATAACAAAAAAGAACCTGTAAGATGTCTTTTATATTTATATTTATACATATATTTTTTCTTTCTCGTTTGACTTCTGCTGTTGCAATGGTAAGATTTTTTTTTAAACATAACGAAAGGCATTTTTAAAATGCACAGGAAAGAAAAATCTTTATTAAAATAGCAAAAAAAAATTTCGCTGATATTTTTGCTTCAAGAAAAATTTTGTTACCAGAACCAAAATTATTTTGTTGTTTTAACCAAATAGTTTTGTTGATTCAACACATTATTCGCTCACTGGCTTTTTACAGAAATATCTGTGAGTAACTTTTCAGTATATTCTTTTGGTCAATCGAAAGCATGTTGGTTGAAAAAAATATTGTTGTTAAAATGACAAAAGGAATACAAACGTCAGTCAACAATATACATTTGGTTTTTCCAACAAAATATTTTCTTCAGTGTGGAATCTTACTAAATTTAATTTTGTAAAACATTTAAAGTTCAGTACTCTTAGTTTGCATTTACAAAAATGTATTGTGTGACAAAAACTTTTATTGATGTATATCTAATTGAATTACTTATTTAAAAAATAATTTACATGCTAAAAGGCATGGATTGTTTTTACTACACTTTCTTTCTTTATCCAGTATACTCTCGATTATCCGTGGAATTGAGCGGCATGTGTCTCGTGGATAGTTAAAATAATATATAATGGAAGGCTGGAAATAAGAGGTGAATGTCATAAAAAATATCCTAGCTGAAAAATCCGAATGTATTGTATAAAACTTTATAAAAAAAAAAAAAAAAAAAAAAAATTCACAAATAGTAAAAATATTTGTATTTTATATACTAAAGGATGTAAAATCATTAAACAGAAAAGTGTATTTTCGATCAGGCCATGCTACAACCTGTAACCTAATTCATGCACTAATTTAAACACTGCAGACAGGCCAACATTTTAATTTATTCCACCCTTTTTTTCACACCATTTTATCTGTAATTTTTTGCAATGTGCAATTACGATTAATTTAGAAAACAAAGGAGGGTACTAAAACTTTCAAGAATAAATTAAGTACTGACATGTACTGTACAAAAAAAAAAAAAAAAAAAAAAAAAAAATGCAACATAGATTTTATATTTACATTTTTTTGTTCTAAAAAGCGATCGTTTGTTTTAGTTTCTTGTTAATAAAACACTTTTCCTTGATTCTGCCCTTTTCTTGCGCCCGTGGATATTTCGCTCGCGGATACTCGAAAGTTTATTGTTTATTTATTTATTTTTTAATTATGCAAAATAATAATAATAATACAAATTAATGTAATCGTCATTTTTAATTAAAAACTGAAAAAAAAGTCAAAGAAAGAAATACTATATTGATAAAGCAATTTTCAGAATAATTAATTTAGTCTTTATTGCTGTTAATTAAAATATAACATACCATTAAAAGTTTAAGATTTCTGTATGCAGTGTTGTTTGGTAATTAAAAAAAAAAATGTAAGGTCGTGTTAGAAAGGAGTGTCATTACATTTTAGAAAAGAATACATTTTTATATGTAACAATATTGAGAGTTTAGATCAGATGGATTGATATCTTGATATAGTATAAAAAAGTGTTACACCTGGTGATTTATTACTTGTGTACTTATTTATGTTTAAAAGATAGTGGATGTTGCAAATTTATTTGTTTTGTATTATATTTGAGCAAAAAGTTGTTTAATCTATATGAAAATTAATAAATTCCATATTTTTATCAAAATTCTGTGTATTTGTAGTTTTTATTTTTATTTATTTATTTTTTGTTTTTTCATGATACAGTTTTCCCCATATTTGGGTTCTTGTTTCATTTTAATTGCATATCCTATAATATAATAAACAGATTACTTCATTAATTTTGTTTTTAATCACAAAAATATTGAAAATTTATCCATTTATCCTGATTATTTTTTTTCTCATTGACAGTAATATACAGTATTATATTATGTATATAGTCTCATTGACCAAGGCTGTAGCCAAAAAAGGTTTTGGAAGTTCAACACCCCCCGCACTCCTCCCCCCCCCCCTAAAAAAAACATGCAAACTTGTCGAAGACACTATTATATTATACACCGTTTTTCACACTTAAATAATTTATTATAGCTTCAACACCCCTGAAAACTTTTTCTGTCTATGGCTTTGCCATTGATATAGAAACATATAAAAATTTCATTTCTTTTGAAATGTACTGTTCCAGATTTAATATACTGAGCAGAATTTTTTGTTTACATTTCCTTACATATTGTAATAACAAAAATTGAACTTTCTTTCTTTCTTTCTTTTTTTTTTTTTTTTGTAACACAGCATGAGCATCTAAATATTAATTGAAACGCAAAAATACTTATAGATATATAGAATTACAAAGTGTAAAAATAAATATATAAATAAAAAAAATAAAAAAAATAAAAAAAAATATCCCGAAAATAAACTGAAAATCTTGCGAAAGAAATTTTGGAAGATTCTGAAAACGTTTACAAAAATAAGAATTAATAAGTTCTGTGGTAAGGCTGTTCACACCCTCTTACGATTTTCTTGTTTCGAGTAACTAAATTCCATGTAAGTCTATGGTGAAATTTGTTTATAGAATTACTAATTACCTAATTGGTATTTTTTAATTCTGTTTACACATTCAGAAAATTCCCAACCTTTAAATTTGAACCCGCTTTTCAAAAATTGAATTTTTTAAATTTTAATATTTCATTCAAACAGCTAAAAAATGAGGAAAATACATTCAGTGAAACTTCACATTTTTAAATTCAAAATTCAAATTAAAAACATTTTTAAAGTAAATTTTTGGAAAACAAGTACTCATTTAACGATTGCGCATTTTCAGAATATGAAAACGAAATTTAAAAATAACTATTAGATAATGTGTAATTTTATTAAAATATATATATATATATATATTTGCCATAGAATAACTCGGGCTTTGAATGTCCGTGATGTACCCCCTTAATATAAAAAATTATTTTATCGTTAAATATTTAAATAAAAAAATATTCTAGAAAATGTTATTTCATAACAAATCTTTTATTTGTTCTTCAGTGAAATTAAAAATGTATTATTAAAATAACATGTTTATACAGATATTACATTAAAAAAAAAATCTAACACATTAAAAATATTGCAAAAATATTGTGTGCATATGTTAAATTCAATGATTAGATACTTTGTAAGTTAAAAAATCTGTTTGTTAAATTTCATGTCTTAACTTGAAATTGAGAAATGAGTGATTTTGTTAACCCTCCAAAATGTTTCAATATTTATAAAATTCAAAGTGCTTCTATAAATTTTCTTGGTTTAATTACATTTTTCAAAATCTGTGGTTACTTTTAAAATCCTCTAGACAAGAGTGCTAAACTAAAAACTTTATGATAGGAAAGCTTGGTTAATCAGAGCCATCTAACTCGTCTGTAGAAGGACGGTGGTAAGGAGCACATTCTTAAAGCTGGGGAATCGTGTTAACATGGAGAGGTAAATAACACTCCATTATAAAGAAACCTTTTTTTTTTTAAATTAAAATTCTACTGGATTACATAACAGAGAAAACTTAAATTATAAAATAATAATAATATTACTAATATTTACTCATATGAGGCAGTGCATAAATACATATGTATACTTATAAGATCTAATAATACATCTGGAGAAGAAACCTATGCTAAAATATATAAATTAAATTTTACAATTACTTAAAATTTTAGTTCATATTATTATGTTTACAAGTAAATTGTTAAGTTCCATCAACGGCCGAATACTCGAATTCTCAGGTCTTTGGATGATGCCCCCACGGTCAAGTTGGATAGCTCTGATTACTGAAAAGTTATCCATTGTTATTTGATAAAAGTTGTAAAGATATCTAACGAAGATATAATATGAGCACTGCTTGAGAGATAAAATAGGATAGCAGATAGTGGAAAAAAGAGAAGACAATTAAGATGAGTTTATTAAATCTATTTTGTATAATTATGCATTATTTGCCACCCTCATCAATCATTGCAAAAAGAACGGCTGTCTAAAATGTAGTTTTTCTAGCAGTGCAGAAATTGAACTTATATACATAACATTAACAATAAGTTATTGTTTTAAACGTACTGTTTCTTTTTGTTTAAAAGATTTATTTTCATTAAACACCAGCTATGGGAAATAGGGATGGGCGAGGGGAGTTATAACGTCAGACAAATTGCAAATCTTCGAAGTGCTGAAAATTAATCGAAGACAAATTGCAGACAAATTGCAAAATTTAGAAGACAGACAAATTGTCATACAAACTGCGAAACTTCGAAGTGCTGAAAATCAAAAAATTAATAAAAATCTTACCTGATGCATATGACAGTACCCAGTATGAAATACTTTCTCTAAAAGTTATATCTTTAAAGTCAGTTTAGTTTTTACGAGAGTCTTATCCTCGAGGGTTCGTAATTTATATGTACATAACAAATTATTTTACATCTAATTTAGAGATTTATCTAAACATACATCTAGTACATATAATTTAGAGAGATGTAGGTTCTGTATCAAAACAGAACATACAAAAAATAAAATTAATCTAATATTTTCGCTATAATCAACACAGTAACCCTTTTGAAGGGCAATGTAATTTCGCTCATTTAAAAACCCCCAGTATTTTCGAATAAAGTTAAAAAAGAAGAAATGAATGACTTTTTTTCCGTTTAAGTTTCATAAACAACTTTTGTTTTTCTGGTTTATAAAGACTGTATTTTCTTTAAAAGTTATAGAGACTAAGTCGTCGCAGTCCTTACTTGTTTATCGGGCTACAGTAATCTGGTTAGGAGAGCGTCCAGTTCGTAATCGGAAGCTAGTAGGTTAAATATTCGAACCGGCAAAAAACTATCGTATACATTAAGGGGATACTTCACTTAATGCCTACTGCAACAAAACCCCATGTTATTTTGTGGAGAAGTTTGTTTGATAAATTAATCATTACCTATTTAAACTTAAATACTTTTTCACACACCATAAAATTAATGAAAGCACTACCGATTTCGTAATGCATTCGCCTCCAAGGTGCACGTGCTTTGCTCCTGAAGAAAAAAGACCACGCCCTTTTGAAACCGATTGTGCTTTCATTAATTTTATGGTGAGTTAAGAAGTTTTTAAGTTTAACTATTGATTGTACGCCAGTTCTTTAATTCAGTATTGTGTACTCATTTCCTAATCAAATTTTCCGTTTTCACATCCAGAAAATTCACAGCCATTAAACTGATTCTTGTTTTCCTAAAATTGATTTTTCAAATGCTAAATATTTCATTTTGAAGCTCTAAAGTGCAAAACAGTAACTAAGAGCCTTTTTTGCACTTTAAAGTTCCAAAATGAACTTTAAAAAATATATGAGTTAATGAGTAATTTTGAAAACAAATTTTTCTATAGAATAACATGGTCAGGCTGCTGTCAACGTTAGATGAAATATTTCTTTAATGGTTGGTTGTGTATGCAAAATCCGTCGTGCCTTCCATATCCTCAATGTAAAATTAATACCTCTAGGAGTTGCCAAAGCGGAGGAAGCATGGTCTTGACGGAGGATCGAAATCGAGCTGACATGTCACCGAACCATTCCTTTGAGTTAACCTCAGATCGCACCAATGGACAATATCCGTTTTCTTGGGCTCGAGACTAAATCATACCCAACATGTAACTTCTGATTCTCGATTTCCCTATAAATTTCCCTCTGGAATGCAAATATTTCCCTATAGAATACAAACATTTTCCCATAAAACATATATATAAACATTATAATTCTGCATATTTCCCTGTAGTAGTCACGTGTCAAGGTTTATTACATAACGCGGATAAAGACCATTGCCCATTGCAAAGCTCTAGTGCGACCTTAAACACACCCAGCGTCAATCTATAGTCGGCAGCAAAAGTATTCGAGCACTAGCAAAAATTCCTATGTTAAAAAGTACTCTTGATACGGTTTTGTTAAATAAATCCTTGTTGAATCATGTTCGTAGACTGGCTAAGAACATGATTTGATAATTATTTATTTAACAAAACAGTTTAAGAGTACTTTTCTTATATAGGAATATTTGCTAGTGCTCGGATGCTTTTGCTGTCGACTGTACGCCTTCAAAAAAGCGAAATTTCTCGTTATGGTGTTATATAATATTTGCTTGCACAAGAATAATTTCATTAACTTATGACAAATAAAAACAACAGGGGAAGCGAGGAGTTCAAATGATATCCTTCGACATAAAGTTTCAGTTTAAAATCTTTAACTATTTCTGTCGTAAGAAAAACGTCAATGTCCTAAGCAAAATAACGATTTTCTGCTGCATTAATCTTCAAGCAATATGAATCTGGAAAAGTTATTCAGGTATATCTCTTCAAATAAAATTCTTTGGTTTTTCTTAACATTTTTTTTTTTTTTTTTTACTGCTGAATGCTTTTAATATAAATAAGTTTCATGTTATTAAATCCGTAGTTGGCGATCCGTAACGATTTTGTGTTCCAATTTGGAATGTGTGTCTCTCGTCTCACATTTTCTGCTAGAAAGATTTTTTACTCACAATTGATATTTAAATGTCTTTAAATGATCTTTCACATATTATTTGTAAAATGGAGAGTAATAAAATATGCATATAAGAATATATGCATGTACTGCAATCAAACAGACATATTTTGAGTTTTGTAATGTATTTCACTTCTTTAGAAAACACATAGATGCACATTACTAATTATTTACGTATAAAGATAACAGCAACTAAAATAAAATAAAGTTTATTTACAAAACATAATATACAAATCTATATACAATTTTAACAATGAACATACAATTTCTTTTTCTTAAAACTCATTTTTTATATTTTTATTGAAGATTTTAATGATTAACTGAATTTAACATTTTAGTAAAATTGTAATTATCTCAGTAAAAATAAAAAAATAAAAAAATTACTAATAAAAATAATTAACATATTAATAAAGAAACGAAGTTAAAATATTACATTAGTAGAAAAAAAATTGTAAGTTTATGCTTTTGTGTTTTTATTTAAAAGTTTTCTTATTTTTTAATAAGTATACAGTTAAAAATGGGTAAAAAATGAGCATTTATTTGGCACGTTTTATTCTAAGCAAATATAAATTTGCTTTTAGATTGAATTCAGCAATTATCCACTTTAAATTTAAATCTGCTATGAATTTTACTTGTGTTAATTTTAGCTAAAATCATGATTTAGCACAAAGGATAAGGTAATTTTTCACTTATTAATTGAAATTTTAAACATAACTACGAAAGTAATGTGCGATGATAAAATCAGATTTTAGAGTAAAAGAAAAATTGACTTCTCTTATTGATTGCAATTTTAAGTACAAAAGTAATGAGCAATAATAAAATCATATTTTAATATATTAACATAAATGAAAAAATGATTTTCACTTGTTGATTGTTGTGTTAAGTAGAACAACTAAAGTAATGTACGATAACAAAATAATGTTTTAGCATTTTTCCGTAAAGGTAAAAGTGATTTTCACTTATTTATCGCAATGGTGAGTAGAACGATGAAAGTAATGTACGATAATGAAATCACATTTTAGCATTTTTCAGTTGAGGAAAAGTGATTTTTCACTTCTTGATTGTAATATTAAGTAGAGTACGAAAATAATATGCAATAACATATTTACATTTTAGCATAAAGGAAAAAATAATTTTCATTTATTGATTACAATAATAAGTAGAGTATGACAGTGATGTGCGATAGCAAAAATCACATTTTATTATTTTATCGTACTTAATTGTTTAAAATCTCTTGAATAATCGTCTCAAAAATCCATCATACTGGAAACTAGGAAAGGTAGAATTGTGAAGTTTTTATTTCGCCAATCTGTTGGCTGATTGGTTAGCGCACTGGCTATTAGTCGCCAGAGTCTCGGTTCCGATACCCACACAGCCTTTTACATCAATAAGACATCTATAAACATGTATAAAAGTTTTTAAAAATTGATCCATTGAACGTCTATAATTATCCTACAAATAGCACGACAAATATCACTTTTTTTTACATCCATTAGATGTCTGTTACATACCCAATAAATCTCCAAATATCCAATAATCGAACTTGCTAGATCTAATAGATATGGAAAATATCTAAATCTTGTTTTGATCTAACATGTTACATCTATTATACATCGAAAAGGGTACGCCTAAATTTCGTCTATATTTAAACATCTAATAGATATCTATAATTACTATAGAATATCAAGGACTTTTAATGGACATTCTTAGGATATTTTGTACTTTTTATGGATCACTGGATGTGATTTAAATGTCTAATGAATATCAGTGACTGTATGGGTATGGATATTCATAACGGTTCGAAATCCATTTTAAGCTATACGTCCTATCTAATTAAACCTAGAGGGTAAAAAATGGCCGTAGAGAAACAATCCAAGAGAGAGTTTTCTCAGAACTTTTTTCGATTTCCATTTTTGTTTAAAAAATACTTTATATGAAATGTCAATTATGCACCGTAGTTTTTATTCAATAAATGAAGAATACCCACAATTTTGAAAACATAGTAATGCATGGTAAATAGATATATACCGAACGTAAAAATTTAAAGTTATTAATTTGGAGGCAGTAATTAATTAAGTGTCACTAACACTTTCCGACAAGGATGAAAAGTGTTAATGACTTCGCTTTGTCTGTCCGTCTGTATATCTGTCCGCGCTACAAATCCAGTAAATATTTATGGAATATCTTGAAACTGATATATGTTATTCAAGTTTACTATCAGATGTTTCCTATTGAAAATAAAGTTAATACCTTGACTGGTTTGTGTACAGGAACAGCCGAAAGTAGTCCAAAGTGTTGTGTTCTATGAGAGGTATTTCTATAAACACTATTTTAATACCGTCGCACAAATCTTAATGAAATTGAAATATGCTATTAAAGTCTGCTATAGGATGTTTTCCGTTGAAAATTGAGTAAATATCATCACTGGTTTGTATACAGGGACACCCGAAAGTATTCTAAAACTTCTATGATAGGTGTTTCTATAAACTAAATTTTAAGAACTTTCCTTTGCACAAATATTAATAAAATTAAAATATATTATTCATATGCACAAAAAATGCTTTCCATAGAATACAATATTATTAGCATTAGATTTACAGGGTCACACAAAAATATTCAGTTACATTAAAGGGTGTTATTGAAAACTTGCTAGAATTGCATATTGGCTTATATTAATTGTTTTTATCTCTATCTAACTTTTTCTAACACTTTCCAATAAAGTTAAAAAGTGTTAATGAATTCGATTTGTCTGTCTGTCCGTCTGTCTGTCTATCCGCGCTCTAAATTCCGTAAATATTCATGGAAATTCTTGATACTGATATATGATAGTCAAGTTCACTATCGGATGTTCCCTATTGAAAATGGAATGAATACCTCTAATAACTTGTGTACAGGGACACCCAAAATTATTCCAAAGCATAGTGTTCTATGAGAGGTATATTTATGAACTATAAGTTTTCCTTTATCTTACACAAATTTCAATTAAATTCAAATATGTTATTCAAGTTCACTATCGGATGTTTGTTATAAAAATTGGAGTAAATACCACCACTGGTTTGTGTACAGGGACACCAGAAAATATTCCAAAGCATTCGTTCTATGAGAGGTATTTCTATAAACCAAACTTTAATAACTTTACTTTGAACAAATCTTAATAAAAATGAAATATGTTGTTTATATGCACAATAGACTACTTTCTAGAGAATGTAGTATGATTTACATAAGATTTGTAGGGCCACACAAAAATATTCAGCTACTTTGATGGCTTTTATTGGATTTTATGCTGGGATTTCATTTCGTTTACATTAAGCGATTTATCATTTTTTTTACATTTTTTATATGTGAATATGATTTCAATTTGTGTATCTATCTGTTCGACTGCCGATCTATCTATTTCTCCGTCTACCCACCCCGAACGTCCGTAAATATTTTCAGAAATTTTTAAAAACTTATATATGTTATTTAAATTTACTATAAATTTACTATGGAATGTTTAATATTTTAACTAGCATTAATAGGTCTTGTGCAACTTGTTTGTGTACAGGGACACCCAAAAATGCACTGCATTTTCTATTGTAAAAATCATAAAGAAGTTGATATAAATTGTCAATATGCTAAAATAATATTTTGCATAGAATATGATTTTGGTAACCGACAGACTTCCTGGCTACACTAAAATATTCAGAAACATTAAGGGCTGCAGTTAAAATCTAAGGGGTACGTTTCCTTTTGTGTTAAGCATTTTTAACACTTTCTAACAAGGTTTAAGAATGATTAGGAATCAAATTAGTCTATCTGTATGCTTTTCAGAACTACTATCTGTTCGTTGTGTGATTACGTAGGCAAAGAACATTGAAAGTTATATGATACAATAGTTACGTACATTTGGAAAGTGTTAATAATCAGTGCGTACCGTTTGATTTTTCGTTATTGTTTGGTTTTGAAAATATTATAAATCTTTTAAATAATGCCGATAAATTTCAATATCAAATGTTGCGTTTTGATAATTTATAAACAAACTTATGAAAGTTTATCTAAATGGAAATTTTTTTGTATTGGAAATAATAGCATTTGGAAATGTCTGTTCGATAATAATTAGTCATTAACCATTAGCTATACTTATCAATAATTAAAAATAACTTTATTTTGTGAATAATACTGGAATTTAAATTTAATAGGATAATTGGCGAATTCAAATTTATCTTGAGATTCCAGTTCCTGACATGTTTTATAAAATGAAATTTCGATAAAAATGTTATAGAAACAAAAATATATGTAACTTAATTTTTTAAAATGAAGAAATTATATAAATACTTAATAATTATCTTTAGATATTTTGTTTTGGTGAAGCATTTTTATGAAAACTACACATAATGAAATATATTTTGTATGTGTATTCAGATTGTACAACATAACAAATCACTCTTGTGGTTGATACTATATTATATAATTACAGTGTTTAATGTACAGATATTTACACATGATTTTGTGATTTGTTACGCAGTAATTTACTAAAGATCTATCAAAACATGCTTGCAAATTATGCGAATATTTTCTATTTATACAATAATATACTCCTCCTTCTTTCATATTTCCTCTTTAAACTCAACAAAATAATAATAACTTTTTTTTAAAGAGAATGTCTTTCTAGACTTAATGTAAAAACACATTAAATATATCACTGCCAGTACAACATAAAAAAAAGTCTCTTTAAAATCGATCTAATTAAATTACGTTTTAACAGTATTCATTATAAAGTAAATGTCTCTCTATTTTTCATAAAAGTCATTCGATGACAGAAAAAAAAACAATATATATATTGCATCTTTCTAAATGATTTTTTTAATATTGTTACTTCAATATTTCAGTTTTTCACCACCATCGAGGATAGAGTGCTCTAGCCTGATATGCCATCATTGGATTCCATTGTGGTACTATAGGAACTCTTGGGTACAGTGGAGCCGTTGGTAATACTGCTGGCACTTTTAAAGGATTTGGCATAAGTTTGTGAAGAGGGACAGGATATTTAGCCACAGGAGCTGGGTATTTAGGAAGAGGTACGGGATATCCCAAATTTCCATATGATGTTGGTACGAAAGGTCTTCTCGCCATTGCTGCATACATATAATGCATTGGATGCAGACGAATGTAGTGTTCAAATATTCTAGCATTTTTAGGAATTGTTAACGGATCTGGTTCAGGACGTAAATTTTTATAAAGATGTAGATTCTCCGGTCCTAAATCCACTGTTTCAATATCACCGTCTTGGGAATAACTAACACTGTGGGTAATATCCATGGTTTTTGGACCTGAATTTTCCTGACTTGAGGGTTCATCTGGTTTACTACCAGAAGGAGCATTTGGATTATTTTTTTCCTCTAATGAATCATAGGGATCAGGATAAGAATTTGGGTTTCGAAGCACATCAGGCTTTGGTCCTCTGAATCCATCATGATATTCGGCTGATGTTGGTCCTGATAAAGAACTTGAAGGTCCATATGAAGGCTTATTCTGAGGAGTATATGGTGCTTTATCTTGTGGGGTATAGGGTGCTTTATCTTGTTGATCAAAGGGAGATTTCTGTTTATTATTTTGATTATACTTGTTTTCTTTTCCTCTATGATTAAAACTGTTATCAAAGTTGCCACTGTAGGGAGAAAAAGGACTTTCTGCGGATGAATGGATGTTGCGAGTACCGTAGTTACCAGTATTTATAGAGCTTTGGTAATCTGTATAAGGCTTTTCTCTTACTGATTCGTAATTTTCTCCACTATTTGGATAGGGTTTATCTATTCCATATTTAACTTCATTTGGATAGAATCTTTTTTCTTCATTACTGCTGAATTCGTCAGTGTTATACTGACCGGCTCCATATCTGTACATTTCCATTCCTAAAGACTTGTCATGATCATCTGTTGATGTAGACGTAGATGACGATGAAGATTTTGTATTTGGATAATCTCCGTTGTAGGTTTTATGACCATAGCTGTCATGTGTTCCAGTATAATGATAGCTTTTTGCTTGATTATTATTATTTATCGTAGATGGTTTTGATTCAGAATCTCCAAGACTTATAGTTGAACGATAATGATTGCTGACATGAGAATAAGGGTCGGAGCTAGGAGACTCTACAGTAGTAAGCATGGATTTTAGTTTACCGAAATTTTGTGCAAGATTTCTATACTGAGGTGAATATCCAATATTAATTCTTTTACCGTTTGCATCATATAGATGGTTATGGTTATGGAGATGATAATGATTTACGCCTTCTCCATTCTGATATTGAAAGAAATGCGTCCTTGGTATGCCATGCAAATGTTCACCTGAAAATCCCGCTGCATTTGAAGGAATTGTAGGATAATGCAATGGTTTTGACATATCGCTAAATCGGCCTTCTGAAACAGCCGGCACACTCTGTTGTAAATTTTGTGTGTTGCCATGGGGCAACACTATTCCATTATTTGATCGACTTTCGACATTAACATCAGATCCTTCTGGCCACCGTTGCCCTTTTTTAATTTTTTTAACTTTAGATCGAGTGCAATTTCGTCTAACTTTTTTCAACTTTAACTTCTTATAAAATACATCTGAAGTTGGTACATCATGTGCATTTTCATTACTTTGTGAGTGGAATGGTGCATTATCATTTGGGTTTTCCTCAGTACTGAAGTGATCAACATGGTGATGATCTACATGATAATTATCATCGTGATGATTTTGATCATCATATCTAGAATTATGATAATTCAAATCACCATTGTAGTTATCATTATTACGTTCTAATTCATCATCTTCAACATGATGCTCAACTACCCTTGAAGGAGTGGCATACCACTGAACAACGTCGTAAGATTTGTCTGTCTCATTTGCTCTTTTGTTTCGGTACGATGGATATATCTTCTTTTTATCTGATTTTACTCGTATCTCTATGCTCTCTCGTTTACTTTCTTCGGCGATATTAGAATCTTTAGAAACACCTGTTAATGATTTAAGAATACTTCTTTGTTCTTCTGATTCAGCAGATCTCAAATCTCCTAATAAGGTAGTAAAGTCATCGACATCATAGGAAAGCTTTTCACAACAACAGTAGCTAGTTATAGTTAAGAGGAACACCAAGGCAGACTTCTGCAAAATATAAAAAGAAACAAATAATTTTCATATATAGAAAAAATAAGTAAACAATAAAAAATAAATTAGTGTGTTCAAAATTTTTGTATTTTTCCATTTAAGATATTAAGTTTACTAAAATTTTCTGCAGTAAAATATCAAGACAGAGCTTTAATAATATTACTATTATTTGGATAAGCAAATTTTCTACCTCATTCATCACAGAAAACATTGCAAAATGTTAGTTTTAAATTTGATGCACCACTTAATTGTAAGGAGTAATTTAGTACAAAGATTATATATATATATATATAATTGAATAAAGGACATCTTATAATTGTATGTAGAAAGTGGAACAGGAAGTAAATACGTATATTCAGAATCTAGCATATTTGTATTGAAAAAGCTACTCTAATGTATTTTCCATTGAACGAAAACAGTAAATATATTTGGTTAGCTTTATGTAAAAATTATTTTATATGTAGCAAAATATTACTAAAAAAATAGTTTTCAATTTTAAAGTTGTTTACTCTCATATATTCTTCAATTATTTTGTCCGATAATAATGATATAAAGGTATATTTAAACTTCTGCAATAAACAGCATCCTGCAGTTAAAACTAGAGAACGGATTGCTGCTAAATTTGATAGCGGGATTCGCTCAAAGTACTATAAAAACAAATTTGTAGTTCACAAAATATCCACCTTGTAGAATTTTTCATAAAAAAAAAAAAAAAAAAAAAAAGACAAATGTCTCTAATGCAGTGATCTATATGGGTTTCAAAACTAATTAAGAAATATAGGAATTGATATAAATTCCGTTTTCGTTTTTGTATTTTCCCCTTTTTTACGCAAAATGCCATCTAGTGAACTATGCTTTAAGTCATAAAATGCATGTTTAATTTTTTGTATAAATCGTTATTTTTTCTTATAAATTTTGGGGCAAGTTGTAACAACTTGGCTCTTGTATTTTGACTCATATAATTAGACGTTCTACTTTAAATGTTAGGAAGTAAATTATTTATTCTATGCTTTATTCGGTATTTATTTTTTTTTTTCCTTTAATAGAATGTGGAACTATAAAAATAAGTCTGAAAGAGAGTCAAAGGGTCGAGATATATTCAAGTTGACTACAGCTGAAGTCTACGAGAAAGGTACAGGTACTAGATACCCATCAAAGTTTTGTCTTCTTCCTAAAGCTTCATCTCGGAAACAGTCTAACTGTGGCCGACGTAAAGGAAAATCTGCAATCTTAACCGACACACCGGAAAGAAAAACAGTGTAAAATTTTTTTTGAAGAGATAATTTAAAATTAACACAAACATAAAAGAAAAGAAAAGAGAAAGGAAAAGGTTAAAGGGAAAAAAAAGACAAGATAAATTTATAAAAAAAATTATTTTCACTTCAGATACAGATTCTGAATCAGAGGAGTGATTTTGCTTAGCTTGTAGAGATGCCTACAGCCACTCTGAGACAGAGAAATGGGTACATACAATGCTGCCAGAGTGAGGGAATTTTTTTATTCAATATGGTGGATTTTAATGGTGGATATTGAATAAAAATTCCTGCAGTTTGGCAGAACTGGGTACAAAACTTAATTTGCTAAATGTGGACACATGTTCAATGTGTGAGAGGGAACAATGTATCATTTGTTTGTATTAACTGTAGTTCTGACTAAAATTGACTTCCATGTTCGTTAGTTGTTTAATTTTCTCTTTATTTTAAGATAATCTATTTGATATTACTCATTGTTATTAAACCAATAAAGTTTAAATTAATATTAGTTGCCTTTTTATTAAATTAATAAATGATTTATAACAAAAGCCATTTGAAATACTGTCTTTTTAAATGTTAGTATTTCTTTCATATCTGTTACAATTTGTCCCACATGTGTTACAATTTGCCCAAAAATTTTTGAAAAAGAATTTTGTTTACAAAAAATTTTGAAAAAGTATTTTTTGTATGAAAATCAACAAAATTAACGAATTTTACTT
This sequence comes from Salticus scenicus, assembly GCA_963930645.1. Taxonomy (NCBI): domain Eukaryota; kingdom Metazoa; phylum Arthropoda; class Arachnida; order Araneae; family Salticidae; genus Salticus; species Salticus scenicus. The sequence goes on from OZ005650.1 coordinate 129,079,636, forward strand.
TTATAAATATTGAAGATGAATATGTATTCTGTGCAAAGCAGCAATTATAAACAAGAAAACGTAAATACATTAAAAAATATATCTAGATTTCTAAAAATTGTTACAACTAGCTCCTAGCTCCCCTACTATCTAAACAGCTACAAGGAATTTTGTTGAAAGACGAGAGATTTAATTTGGAAAATTGAGATTTACCTGGCTGTGAAACTATGAATCCCAGAAAATTCTTCTTTAACAAACATTTACGTTTGTACTTAACCCTGTATATTGAAAAAAAAATATTTATGTGTAAAACATTTAAAAGAAAATTATAAAAAATTGTTATTGGACATGGAATGAATTTTTTGTCTGTAGAAGTTTGTTTACATGTTAAAGTTACAAGGAAATAAAACTGATATATTTTTTTATTTTATCCTTTTACATTAAATTTTAAGTTAGAGTATGTGCATAGATATAATCATTTATTTATTTATTTTCAAGAAAATATCTGACGGATGCAAATTAATTCCCACTTTGACAAAATTAATAGAATTTCTAAAAAAAAAAAAAAAAAAAAAAAAGACATCGAATTAAAAAAAAGTATGTGAAATGAAACATTTATAATTTTCATGCTTTAAAAGTATCATTCAAAATCTAAACAGTAAGAATTAAAATTCAGCTCAAAAAATTAAATTTAATAAAATTTCTTTTTTTTTTTCTTTTCTTTTCTCCTTTTTTTCTTATTATTATTTAAATAGTATCGTCTCTCTTTTATTCCAGTTTAAAATATCTGAATTAAAAATTCAATAACTGTTATTAGTTAAAAAGAGAGAGAGAGAGAGAGAGAGAGAGAGAGAGAGAAAGAGAAGACGAAAAGAAAAGAAAGAAATGCAATCAAAAATATTTCAGAAAGAAGAATATTTAGATTTAAAACAACTCTAAAGGACGTCTTCATCCATCATTTATAAACTAGAATTTTTCACAGAGGCGATAAAATCAAGTATTTATCATTTAATATTTCAATTATATCTTAGGTGTAAGGGTTTTTGGAAATAATAAAAATTTTGGACCTCAGTTTTTTGTCGTTTTCACAAGCATTTTGTATGTGGAATCCAAAAATAGCAAATTCGATGTGGATTCAGACTGCAGGTTAATTCGCCAGTTAGTTAATTTTTTAGTTAATTAGTTTTGTTGCGTATTAGTTAATTAGTTTTTAGTTTGCGTCGATAGCATCTGGAAAACGAATTTCTTCAAAAATATCAAATCACTTTCAAAGCTTCGTAAGTTATTTGAAGTTTAACATTTCCTTTACTTTGCAGAATAGGAAAAGATTTCGCAAAAACATGGATTATGAGGATTAATTTCACTGCAAATAAGTCGGACGGTTAAAATATTTATATCATCACAGTTACAATATCAATTAAAATATCATTTATTAAAATTTCATTTTTGATATTGATATGAACACAGTTAAAAATTTCGTTTCTACGTTGAACCAAAATTTGGTACTACAACAGCTACAATACCCAAAACTTAGTTGCGCAAAAAAAAAAAAAAAAAAAAAAAAAAAAGCATTCAACCAACCGAACAACCCAAAACTTAGTATTACAGTAGCTGCAACCATGCGACTGTGAACTCATCTACCATGAGTTGATACTTCTTTTTGAAAAAAAAAAAAAGCACTAAATCATGGTAGAAGGTTTGCCCATGTTATGGTTGCAGCTGCTTTAGTACCAAGTCTTGGTTTAAGCAAGCACCAAATCATGGTAAAAGATTTCACTCTCGCATGGTTACAGTTTTTGTGTACCTTGTTTAGGTACATCCAAGAACAAAATTTTCTACTGGGAATGTTTATGAAAATACAAAATTAACAGCTATATAAATATGTAATAAATTAGGGTAAATAAAATGCATCGAAGCATAAGCAGGAGGAAAGGTAAACTAGCGGTTGGAGCAGGTCAGTCTCCGATCGTACCAGGATATTAGCTGCATTCATTGTTCTGATCATGAATATAGTATGATTTACAGTACAAAACTACCAGAACAAATGTTTGATGAAGATGTAAGTAAAATCCACGTAAGCTAGCTAGGTTTAATGCATAATCCAAGGTAACTATTTCAGCCTCTCTAATGACTGAGAGGTTCTGTTCTTAAAAATAAGATACGGGAGCTTCACCAATACCAGGCCGCGCACATCAATGTAGCTAGTTGGAATTTTCCGCGGTTTTCTGCGAAGCTCAGTTAATACGGACGAAGCCTTGTTATAAAGAAACCCCCTTCCCCGCCTACACACACACACACAAAAAGAATTCCACCCAGGTCTAGATCTTATGTATAGGCAATCATCCTTAATGCACATACCACACAATTAACTCATCAGTTAGCTTAGATTTATTTTTAATTTTGCTATAATTTACTCTTAATAAGTATAATTTTTACGGTTTTATTTAATGTTTTCTATTAAAATTTATGCACAAAATTCTATATATTGCTTAAATACAATGAAGATCTTATAGTTGTAGTAGGATATATGTAATATATGAATTGTTCATAATTTATTAAAAAGCAGCAATTTGAAACCTAATCGCACTTTTGTTGTAATTTTCCAAAAGCGATGTATTACTTACCATTCGCCATTTACTTACAGATTGCCCATGCCTTCGTCTTTTGTACAGACATTATTTTAAATCACCATCGCCAAATCTGACAAGCCTTATATTTAGGTAGTAATCCTCATCTTTTACTGACAAACTGTTTAAAGGAGGCTGATTTATATTACGATATCTGATTTTATTTTTTACACTGTTCATCATTTTTTACGTCTGTTTTTATTATATACTCTGTTAATCATTTTTTACTTCTGGTTTTATTGTATAAACTGCTCTTTACTTTTACATAATTTCATCTTATACACTGTTTGCCCTGTTTTCTATTATTTTTGATTATTTGACTTCAATATTTTTTTACTTTTTACCTATTCTTGTTTTAACTTTAGATTTGTTTTTTAGTGACCATCTGGATGGGTAAACCCATTCAGAAGCTTCACTTTAATTTTACACATTTGTTTGGCGCAGTATGTCCCATTGTGGACCATGCGCCATTAAAAGGCAACCAACCAACTAACCAACGAAAAGCGATTTACGAATCATGAACACGATTTAGAAAATTAATGATGACTTATATTTAACTTTATAAAAGAATTTTGTGCAGCTTGACACAATATATATATATATATATATATATGTGTAATTTATATGACAATAGCAGTCTTTGATGACTACACTGAGGATTATATTTAAATAAATTAATCAAACAAACATAAAAAGAAAGTAATTACAGAACTTCATAAATAAAAAAATAAGTAAACAAATAAAGAATTGCTGAAATAGCTGAAAACCTTGCTACCTCTTGTATATTATTCCTGTATATTGTCTATAAATTTTTCTGAATCCACATTGTGTATTTAAATTTATAGTAGACTTAAAAACACATAGCACAATATGAAATGCCCTTCAAGTAATTTCCAAATTAGTCCTACTATATCCGAATTCTTTTCTGCGGCACTTTAACTGATGAATCATTTTCATACCATATCCTGTACTAAACATATTTTTCTTCATAAAAAATAATATATTTATTTTGTTTTGTTCTGTAGTGTCTAAAGATTACATACTGTACCTAACAGAAATTTAAATTCTCTTCGAAGTCCGTGTATACGAGCCCAACCAGTGGTCCAGTGGTTCTGCGCTCAAAGCTGGAAGACTGAAAGTGCTGGATTTGTTCCCAAGTCGCATTCTTCGAAATAGCCGTTGGGAGTTTGCGGGGTTTTCTCCAAAACTTACGTAAATGCGGACCAGGACTCCTTAGAAAGACCTCCACGGAGGGTAATCAACCTATAGACCCAGGACCCTTATGTAGTCAATCAGCTTTAAGCCATACAGCCACAACAACCACAACCGTGTACACAAACCATTTGTCCGATGTCAACGAAAAGTTTTGTGTAGCATTTCTATATGATGCATATTTATAATACCGTGGCCGTATCTTCCTGTTAGTATTTGTTCTTGAGTTATGATAATACAAGACTCTCTCACACACAGACACACCGTAAAAACTTGATTTTAGGATTCTCGGAATATTAAAACATGCAAATATAACAAAAACACAATTTCAAAAATTAAAACCCAAAATGACACTACTACTGGGTAAGAGGAAGTTAAAAGTAAAGTCCTTGTTTTAACACTAAATTGATATATTCTCTAACAAAATACCGGGTGATCCAAAAGTCAGGACAAACTTTAAAAATGAATAATTCGAAAACGAATCCAGATACAAAGATACGGTTTGCACCAAACGGATGAAAAAGAAACCGGATTTTGTGTGGCAAAGAAAAAGTTATAGTTCTGTTGACGACCAACAGATGGCGCTATAGTGTTTTATTTCACCAAAAGATGGTTTGCAAATGAAAAAAAAATGTTGATAACTTACAAGTCAGCTTAATTACAGTTAATTAGTACTACTACAGTAACTGTTCAATGTCCATCATTCAGAAGTACAGCTGTGAGACGATTCACCGCATCGTTCAGAGCATTTAGTAGCATTTCTTGCGTTATGACAGACACATTTTGGCGGATGGCATCTTTCAGTACTGCTAATGATTTAGGTTGGTTGCGGTACACTTTTGACTTCAAGAATCCCCACAGCCAAAAGTCACAGGGTGTCAGATCGGAAGATCTTGGAGGCCATGCGTGATTAAAGTAGCGACTGAGAATGCGATATTTCGATGCATATAAGCTTCGACTACCATTACCTGCTGTAGTTGTTACTTTTTATATCGTTTGTTGCTTTGCATAATCCTACATCAGAAATCCGACTGCGCCATCTATTGGTCGCCAACAGAACTATGTATAGATATATATATATATATTTTCTTTTTTCGTAGCCACACAAAACCCGGCTTCTTTTCCATCCGTTTGGTGCAAACCGTATCTTTGTATCTTGATTCGTTTTCGAATTATTCATTTTTAAAGTTTGTCCTTTTGGATCACCCGGTATATAATAATTTAAACATCTTCAAAATGCCAGTAAATCAAATCACAAATTTTGACACGCAGATTATAATTTTTAAATTCTAATTCAAACTTTCGCCTACAGCAGCGCAGATGTATTTTCTGTGTACCACTGAATATCCTATTAAACGTTTGCTTCTAATTAAATTTCGTAAAATAGAACATTCGCATTCATTACTGGAGTTAGTGGAATCATTTTTTGAGGATTTCCAAAAACGGTAAATTATTCGAGTATCTTTTAAAATCAATTATTCTTAAAACTAATCTGGTGTGGCACTTACATGACTAACTCTTTCCCTGTATTTAAATAATAAAAAGACACATTACAGATTAACCTTCGCTTTCCCAAGATTAAGGCGTTACTGTAGAAAAATTGCTTTCAGGTGCTGTTTGGCACGTTTGGCGAAAATCACCAGCACCTCGCCTTTATGTATCGTTTAGAAATTGCGACACTCCACTAGTTATGTTTGCTATCTCTGGCGAATCAGCGCACTATTTGAATGAGGCGGGCTTAACTAAATTTTAACTACAAAATGACCCCATCTTGGGAAAGCGAGGGTTAAGGTGTAAGATTATAAGTATACAATTAATAAAAGTGCTATAAGAACAGTTGAAAATAGTTTTAGAAAGAGTTTTATATGACAAATACATCTAAGTGAGAAGGGCTGCAACCTCATGACCTTCAACCCCATGACTGGGCATAATATTTACATTCATGAAAAACACTTTAGACTGTTATCGAATTTAAAAGTTTACTCCAAATTATTCAGATAAAATTCAAATTCAGCACTCCTAGAAATTTTCCAATCTTCTTTAAACATTTTATGTGACAATTTCGTAGGAACTTCAAAATATCCAATTTGAAATTTTTGCCATTATTTTTCTTAAAATTATTCTATTAACAGAATAACCGCTAAAAACATGATTTTTGTATGCAGAAAACTTAAAAGCGTGTAATTATAGCAAAAATAAATATTTAAATTTGGGATCAAAACAAGCACTTTCTTTCTGTATGGGTATGAGAACCCTATATATTGTCTATAAATTAAATATAAACACCGTATAGTGCTACTTAAATTCAGCTCACTATGAAAAACGCATTACTCAGCTTGAAATACCCACGTATAATAATGCCCCTGGGTATTAGTAAGTTGTAGAAAATGTAGTGACTAAATTGTGTGAGTCTACTAGCCACTGGCGACTAACTGAAAATTCAAATTTTCAGGTGTAATTCCTAATGTATCCGAAATCTTTTGTGCGACTTTGTAGGCGAATAATGAATCGTTTTCATACCTTATTCTGCACTAAACATGTTTTTGTACACATTAAATCATTAGTATAATTTCAATTAAAAGTTTAATATAGCATACCCATATAACGCGCAGATTTAGGATATCGAGTTTGGACTTCCTGCAAGTATTTGGTTTAGAGTTATGACGATAACACATACACTAATAGACACACAGAGAGACCAACCACTAAAAACCTTATTTTAGGATTCAATGGAATTCAAAACGTGTAAGAATATATTTTTTTCCAATGGCTAGGCAAAAGTTACAGAGGACTATAAAGTTACAAAACAAATTACAGACAATATAACATAGAACAAAATACCGAAGTCATTGCCTAAGGAGCGATCTTGACTCCCAATATCTCGCCTCTTGTATAGAACATCGAAGAGCCCTACAACGGGACAGATGGTCCCTGTCCATTACTTCTCCAGAATCACAAAGTGGACAAGTAGGGTCGTTAAGATACCTATGCACTTCAAATGACCGGCAAGGCAGTCATGTCCTGTAGATAAGCGGAAAGTCGCAACTGCCTTACGTCTTGGTTTACGTGTAAGAATATCAAAATCTCATATTCGAAAATTCGATCCAAAAACAATACATACCATGTTTTTAGATTTTCTGTTGAATCATAACTATAGAACTACATTAGCATTTTATCAATGTGTATAAAAATGTTAAAGTAATAATGACGTCAATTTTTGTGAGATGCATAATTTAACTTTTTATAACTTTTTAACTTTCACGTTTAATTAAATGTATTTATTTTTATGTCGAAAGAAAATGAAGTTGAAATTTATTTATTTATTTATTTATTTTTAATTAATTAATTAATTTTTTGGCAACAATTAAATTATAGCTAATATTTTAATGGATATTTTTTAAACTATAAGGAGGTTATTATTTTCATATCTTAGTTAATTAAAAGATAACTAATCAAAAATTTGAAAATCGGGCTTCGAACTATTGTGTTGTCATTGAGTTCTGAGCTATTCTGAAAGGATCAAATGTCTAGCTTGTAGGAAAGTTAGTTAAAAATCGATTCCAAGAATTGTACTGGGCAAACAAACAAAAATCGAAGTTAATAAAAAACATGATAAAAATACAAAAAGGAAGCACGCAGACAATCAGTTACTTAAATAAAAATTTTAGTTTCTATGAATTATTTTGTGAACTGAAACCTTATGAATGAAAATAATTTTTTTATTATGTTTAATTACAACAATTTTTCTTTCTTAAAAAAAAAAAAAAAAAAGTAGAAAATCTAAAAATAGGTAGAAAAAGTTCATTAGAATGAAACTATAGGATCATTTAATTGTTGCTTTTAAAATCATTAATATAAAAACTTTTATTATTATTATTATTATTATTATTATTATTATATGCAGAGATAAATTTCGGAAAATTTATATTTAAGAATTTATTTAAAAAGTTAAAACTATCTTAGAAAGTAGAAATTATTTATAAAATTATATTAATTAAAATTTTATTACTATATAATATTATATTATTATAATATTACATTATAGTTATGTTATATTCCATAAATTATAAGTAAAAAATGAAAAAAAAAAATACCGAATAAGCTAATAACATTTAATTTTAATTTTAAATTAAATTTTTCTTTATAATGCAATTTAATTATTATTTAATTTAATTATTATTTAATTTAATTATTATTTGATGTTTCAATAGAATGATTTATTATAGTACGGAATTTGTATATATTTCTACTGGTACTCTGATATAACTTTCCTCTTTATAAATGAATATTACTTTGTTCATTATCTTTACAATAGCATGCAAATTCATCTATATTATCGTATAACGATTCAATAATCTCTGTAATATTTTATGCCAAACTGGAATCATTAGAATAATACATTATTTATGAGAGTATTAAATGACTATATATAAATATGTAAACGACTATGACAGAAAGAGACGGATGTGCGAAATAACTACTATTTACAGAATTTAGAACTAAATCGTATGAAATCATAGTGAAACATGACAAATTAAAAAAAATAAGAGGATATTAATAATAATAATAATAATACTTATTATTATTATTATTATGTAATAATCAAAATTTTAAATTTTAAATTTAAACTATTTTTTCCTTAAGTGCTAAAGAAAACAGTTTCTATGCTTTAAAAAGTAATTATTTGTTATATTCACAAATACGAATTGTATAAATCCATCAATGCTAAGAAAGGTCTTGACTAAGGAAATCTAGTTTACATGAATATTGTCATGAATTATTCGTGGAATAATGCCTTTATTATTTGTCTAATAATTACGTTATCTGAAATCTAATGTAAATCAGATAAAATAAATAGGGCGCAATCAGTTGAAATTTTACTATTGTTAACCATAATTTAGATGTCGTCATAAGTAAAACTAGAAATGTTATTAAAATTGCGTTATAAAGCTACTCTCAAAAATTATTATTTTGGTTATTCACTGTTACAACGGGAAATAATAGAATAATACATTTTATTCTTATTCTTAGCATTGTATAAAAATACATTGGAGTAAATGATTCTGTAAATAATAACACATAATGAATGTTATATTTCCTTTTAAAATAAAAGAAAGTTTTCAAAGATAACACAGGACGTTAAAATTAGAAGAATATAACCAAAACATATGCTTATGTTGTCACAATGTTTAGTAGTATTTTATCTTATCACAATAAGGTTCATTTTTTTAAATTATTTATTTTAATAAAATTTCTGAAAATGGTAAAATAAAATTGGCTGATAATTTTGACTTAAGAAAGTGTTAACAAAGTGGTTAAACTAAACTAACACCGCAAGTTTATATTATAACATAAAAGCATTTTTTTTTAAATTAGTCCTTTATCAAAATATAATTACTTAAAAATATTTTATTGACACATGTACATATATAAAAGAAAGTAATTAAAAAGTATATTAAAACTATTTTTAATAAAAAGTATTATTTTATTTTATTTATTTAATTACGTATTACAAAAACATTATTTTAATTTATATATTTATTTCTTAATAACAATAAATGGAATTAAAATAAAATTATCGGTTAATTTAAGAGAATTTAAAACTTAATAATAATACTTAATAATCAGTACTTAATAATCTAGTAATACTAATAATCTAATAATACTTCTAATAATACTTAATCAAAACTTAACAATCAACAAGCAAATATACCGTTTCCCAATACTGAAATTTTTAAAGTCTGAATATTTTCAGTTTGTTTTATATGTTCGTTTAAATATCTACATATGTCTTATTTATGGTCAATAATTTATTTAATGGGATATTTAAAGTAGAGCAAAAATTGTCCATTTTAGATTTTTAGTTCATTTTAAAGATATTCACGCGGTTTCTTGTTTTAGTATTTAAAATCATATTTCCCAGATCAAATTACCCACAAGAATTTGCGCTATCAAGAACAACCTGTCAGGTGCAATTTTTTTCATTTAGGCATTCAGGTACATTAAAATGCATTATGAAGATTTTAATTTAAAAGCATTTTCTGAAAAATGTAGTAATTTAAAATTACTACACTTCATAGATTATTTTGAAAAAACAAATAAAAGTAACACACCAAAATATCCGTATTAAAATAACAGCTGCGCTATCAAGATCAACCTATTAGGTGTAATTTTCTTCATTTAGGCATTTAGGTACATTAAAATGCATTATGAAGGTTTTAATTATTAAGCTTTTTCTAGCAAAATGCTTAAAAAATACTACACTTGATTGATTACTTTGAAGAAACAAATAAAATTAACACACCAAAATATCCATATGAAAATAACAATTTTTGCAGGAATACAAATATCTGTATCTGTAAAACACATTCTTCTATAAATCACTGGACCGTTTTCAAACAAACGTTCCATGCATATAAAAGCAGGAAAAAAAAAATAAATAAATATAACTCTGAATAAATAATGTATCTGCCATTGTGGAAGATTGCATAAAAAACACTGGTAAACCATGTTTAAAAACAATGTAATAATAATGACACAAGATATTCAAAAAATATTATACAGATCGCTTTTATCTACCACGTGATCAATAAGCTACATAAACCCGTTAACGCCCGAATTAATTTTGCAAAATATTATTAGCTGATTATTTCACTTCTAAACTAATATAGACAACGGACAGTAAAATATATTAACATAAACAATTCTTCTGATAGTTTTAAATTTAAAGCCTATCCTCATTTATTGACGTTTAATGTTCTAGCGAGAAACTTCAAGATAGAAAAACTTTGAGGTAACAGATTAATTTCCTATTATATGTTAACAAAGATCTCGAAAGTAAAGTATTATAATATATATTATTATTCAACTTGATTTAAGTTAGTATACCTGCACAAAAAGCAAATGTATGTGCGACGAATGAAAACTCATATGACTATCCAAATTACGAAATAATAATTAATAGTAGGCACATAAAACTTTCAGGGATCATTTAGAGTGACGCTATAAACTGTCACTAAAAAGCAGAAATCATTCCAAGAAACCACTAAAAATATACGCACCATTTTCTTAGTTGTCCTCAAATGAAGACACTGGGCGCTAACGGGTTAAAGTAACAAATTTTAAACATAACACGAAGGTTACTTATTAAATGGGCAAATTCTTCAAGACATCTTAAAAAATTCCGAGTTTAAAGATATAGCTTGAAAAATATGTTTATGCAGTAATTAATGTTTAAAAAAATAAAAATATATGTATGCACGAAATACAAATATTTACACAACAATGAAAACACCAATGTAAAATATATTAAGCAAACTGCAGATCTGGTAGCGTTAAGGGTACCGTCATCAGTGCAGAAATTATATGGCATGATCTTTATTGTATAAATGCATCTTAAAAGTATATATAAGTAGTTGAACATTTAAAGAAGTTAAATGAACGATTTAAGATTTTATTTTTTAATTACAGTTGTACATAAATTATTAAGGCCATAAGCATCAAAGTTAAGTATGCAGATTGCTTTTATAACTAAAGTGAAAAAAAAGAGAACTACTTTTTGAGGTATTAATAAATAGTATTTTAATGTAAAAAGAGATTGTTGCAGGAAAATGATGCTATTTCTTAAGAAGGAAACTAAGATAATAATAATAATAATAATAATACAATGTAAAAAAATTTCAAGAAAATACATCAACAAATGAAACTGGCCGAGTTACTATAGATAGTAATTTTCTACTATCTTGGAATAGTTAATTTTTTCTTTTATTTACAGCAAGGTTTTTTTTTTTTTTTTTTTTTTTTTTTTTTTTGCACTGTAGCATGTCATGACTAATCAGGAAACATTTACCTCATAACATATATGGCTGAATATCACATAAGTGTGCATTTTGGATTTTTTTAAACTTTTTTTTCAAACTTTGTATTTTAATTTGAATTTTTGAAAATAAGTCCGTAAGTACATCTTAAATAAATTCTGAGTTTGACAGAGATCGAACATAATTTTTAAAAATTTTATTGAAATTTTTCAATAAAAATTTATAATTTTAATTATCTTATAAAATCAAAATTACCATTTAAATTTTTTTTTTTTTTTGTGGTTCAGATTCATTAAAAAATACAAGACTTAGGCTTTTCTAAAAAGTTCTTCCCATTTTAAAAAATAAAATAAAATAAAAAACCCAAAAATTTTAAATTTAAAAAAATAAATAAATAAATAAATAAATTTAAATTTATTTTTTTAGAAACATAAATTATATCAATGGGAAATATCATAGACTGCATACCTCTTGACTATAAACTGGAAATAATTAGTTTCCTTGCATTAAAATTTTAATTATAGCATTTAAAGATGTGAAAAAATGATGTCACTGAAATGACTGGTTTGTCACTGAAATGACAATGTTTGTCACTGAAACGACTGTTTGTCACTGAAATGACAATATTTGTCAAAATGACTATTTTCACTGAAATAACATTGTTTGTCAATGAAATAGGACCATATAATATTAAAAATGGAACATATTAGAACAATAGAGAAAAGATTGTGAAGGGAAAAGAAAGAGCAATAATGAGAATATCAAGCAATTTTATTGTATTAAAATCCTTGTAGTTACAAGTTTAATGATTAACTGAATTAAATTCAGAAAAAGCATTTTGAACATTATTAAAATCTTCATCCTGAAGTTTAAAATATCTATTTGAAGCAGGTTCAGGAGAATTCTTAATTTTGCACAGAATATGTGGCACTTGAATTTCATGGACATCCTCTTTGTCAGGCCATGCAAATTATTTTTTCTGCATCTTGCCATAAATGACACAAGTAAAATATTTTGAGTAACATTCTCAATGACACCTTAAAGGGGGCAAAAAAAAAAAAAAAAAATTAAATTAAATAAATAAATAAAAGTTTGCTTTTTTAATTGTATCTTAATATTAATGTCGTATGTAATTTTTTTATATTTACCTGGATACCGGAAAGTACTTTAAATATTTAAATATAAAGCTTATCCTACACCAACAAATCTTTTAATTCAAAATAAAAAAATATTTAAATCCAGGGCTTACAAAATAGTAAATCTGCAACAAATGTCATTTTCGTGACGTCACAAAAATGACCGTCACGAAAATGACAAATCGTCAATAATTCGTTCTGTACTGAAAAACATGCTTTCACTAAGCCGATATCGTCACATTTTCTTCTTCTGGTCGTCATTCTATATTAAAATAAAACTTTGTTCTAAATTTTATAATAATATTTTTTTTATTTTTTATGCATCTCGAAAATGACAAGCAATAAAAGTACGCACAGCATGTAAACAATAAAAATAATGTTAACTCTTACCTGTTTTTAATTTTCTTGAGATTTTTTTCCCCCACATACGTCAATGTTGATTTCTGATCTTAAACTTTAAAAAAAGTGAATGGTGGCGCCATCCCTTGATGATATATGAAGTTATTTTCATGTGTCACGAAAATGACGTCAAGACTTGCATACAAGCATTTTAATTACACATGCATGAAAATTAACGTAATTAAAAAGAAAAAAAAATTCCTTTGAAAACAAATAGTTTTTTTTACAAGAATTAACAATTATTATAATTATCATTTTATTTTTTTTAGTAAAAAACATACTTTGTATGTAAACATTTGGTCTTGGAGACAGTCACGAAAATGACGATTATAAGGTTTAAAATTTTCTAAAAAATACTGAAATTGCTATAAACTCACATTTTATGATTTGATGCTTTTTTAAAAAGGTACTTCTAAATAATAAGAATAAAATTTTACAATTTATTTGCTTAAAATTAATAATAAAGACCTGAAACACTAAAATGCACATTTATGTGATATTCAGCCATATATGAAAACATTTTCAAACATTCCACAAAAAGAAATGAAAAATAGTACATGCAGAAATGAAAGATTTAACTATAAAAGAAAAAATACATATATAGTACATTGACGCATTCTAAAAATTATTATATGTCCATATATTATTTTTTAGAAAGTGTTAAAAAAACAGACGATAAAACAAATTACAAATATATATGTGTGTATATATATATATATATATATATATATATATATATATATATACATATATATACATATATATATGTGTGTTTTTCTATCAACAGTAATTCCTACAAGGATTGAACATTTTAATTTCAGTAACCAGTTTAAATATGTAAATTTATGCAAGACAGGTTCTGAACCATTTGCAACAAAATGCAACAAAAAATTTCTGATGAAAATATAAGGATGTAAGCGAACACAATAAATTGCAACAATACTCCACAATTGTTTCAGCTCAAGATAATTGAGTACGACCCTTCAACAAGGTAATAAATAAAGAAATAGGTAAAGGCAGATACGAGTATAATGTACAGGTAACACAGCAATACATAACCAGGTACTACATAACCTTAAACTAGACTATTGAACTATTAGTGATATTTATCAAACAAAGAACGGAGTTTTGACGAATTTTCACTAGATTACCATGCTAGTGGGAATTCTAATTATTAGTCCTAACAAACCTATCGAAAATTTTGTAATTTTTTTTTTTTTTTTTTTTTTTTACTTTTAAAATTTTAAACTTATAAGTCTTGTACCAATTTCATCACCCAATTTAAATTTTAATTCAACAGAGGCCAAATTATTATTAATTTTTTGGGATAAAACGCTAATGATAATTAAACCAAATCATTCAAAGAAAAGTTTCAAAATAAAATTCATGTTTGACGACTCAGTTTTGATACTTCCCAGGCATGACAACTTTAGCATAGGACCCCTATGGCGACTTTGAAATTTTTGACGCCATGTTTGCGATGCCTTTTATTTTTTTTTTATTTCCAATGGCTAGGCAAAAGTTACAGAGGACTATAAAGATACAAATCAAATTATAGACAATATAACATAGAAGACCGAAGTCATTGCCTAAGGAGCGATCTTGCCTCCCAATATCTCGACTCTTCTGTAGAAC
>OZ005650.1:129094640-129124640 GCA_963930645.1 Salticus scenicus
ATCGAAGAGCCCTACAACGGGACAGATGGTCCCGGTCCATTACTTCTCCAGAATCACAAAGTGGGCAAGTAGGGTCGTTTAAGATGCCTATGCACTTCAAATGAGCGGCAAGGCAGTCATGGCCTGTAGATAGGCGGAAAGTCGCAACTGCCTTACGTCTTGGTTTATCAGGAATTAGAGTAGGACTTAAATTCTTCCATTTCTTTAGAGCTGTACGATTCTCAAGATATCGTAAAGCATTAGATGCAGATAAATTCTTTAAAAACAGTTTAATCCTCCAGTAAGAAATGGCTGTATTGGGATGTTGTAGTAAGGTGGCACCTCTTTTTGCAAGAAAGTCCGCTTGTTCATTGCCCCAAAGGCCACAATGGCCGGGCACCCACTGGAGAACAATTTGTTTCCCCTTTAAAGTGAGAGTTCTTAATGATTCTTGACATTGGGATACTTCCGGTGTTAATGGATGATCAACAGCGCTTATTGACTGGATGGCTGCCTGAGAGTCAGAAAGAATGACCGCCCTTTCAAACTTGCAATGGACAGCTAATAGTTGCTTTAAGGCTAAACGTATCGCCACAACTTCACCATCAAAGGAGGTACCAATATAGCCCGCAGGGGCATAGAAAGAAAAAAGATCTGAGAACACGCCAGCCCCTACATTGAGATGACAATCAAACTGGGAACCATCTGTAAAAATGTGCAGCCACTGAGATGGTGGATATCTGGCCGCAATGGTCTCTACGGTAAGACTCAACACACTTGGTGCAACATCTCCCTTTCTATGGATAGTTTCAACTAGGTCCAGCCTCATATCGACATTAATCACTTCCAAGGGATTTCTGGGTGTCAAAAGTGGTTGTATATCACCTGGAATTACAAGATCTTTCTTAATATCCAGGACTATTTGAATAAATCCATTTTGGGTTTTTAAATTCCTTGGCTTGGTCACATAGTCCATCCAGTAGGGAACCTCTATACGCAGTAGCTTTTCATAGAGACATAAGGCCTTCGATTTCATAAAATCTCTGAAGTGTATATTCCCGGTCAATAATAACATCGCATCGATAGGAGTGGACTTCACACCTCCTGTGATCAAACGTAAAGCCTGGTTTTGCAACACTAGGTCTGCCAAATTGGGATTTTGTAAACATTCAGTTATTCGGTTTTTCCCTTATGTTGTTGCCTTGTTCCCTTATCCAGTTGCCTTATCGCTTATTTTCTCTCAAAGAAAAGGGTTATTACCCCTATTTTAACAGCGGACTCGTTGTGTCCCTACTTGCACAGAAGATCCTATGGTCGCAAGAAATGTAGTTAAAGAATATTTTGATTATGCTTTTGATTATTGCTTTTTTTTAATCAATTTATGATAAAAGTTCTTGTTTATATCTTTAAAGTATTGTTAGATTTAAAATGACGCTTGCAAAGATTGTAAGAAGCATCTTTTAAAAATAGATTTTTCTGTAAAATGATCTCATCAAACAAATGTCGTCACTTTTTTTTTTTTTTTTTTTTTTAATTAGATTACCAAACTGACTCCGCGTGCTTAAATATTGCTATATCCTCCCATATTAAGTCATTATCGTATCGTTTTTACATAATTTAATCGTAACTGATCCCCATTAGAGAAATATTATATATGTTATCGTTGTGCGAAATCTACGGCAAAAGCTGCTCTTAAAATTTCAAAACTGCTATCGATTGTTAATTTAATAAAATTACTTTAAATATTTTAAAGTTAAAATTTACAAACGATATTTAAAGGTTTTGATAGATTCTTCATAGATAGGAAATTTCTTTAGCTTACAAAATGTACTATATCAAATTAAAGTGAGAAAAAAAATAGACAAAATTAGATTTCCTAATGAATGATTTTTGCATATAAAAAAAAAATATTTTTTTTCTCTAATTAAAAAGAAAATGCTTGGCGTATGAATCAAGTTGTTTAATGCATATAAGTGCAAAGCCCCTAGAAATGTATTCAAACACATGCAATCATTTTTCAGTGCATGTAACATTACACGTAAGTTCATTGAAAAAAAAAAAAATATATATATATATATAATGCTTTTTATTATTTTCAAATAGTTTAATTTCCTTAGATTTTTCTTTATATTTTTATTGCTTCGAGTTCAATGAAAAAACAGCAATTATTCAGTAATAAGGAAAAATTCTTAAAATAATAATAATAATAATAATAAATCTGGAGCCAGAAATGTATTTTATTTGAATGTTATATTTTTAGAAGTAAACATTAAAATATTTTAAATGTAACAGAAATTATTATAATAGAAATCTTATGCTAGTGTGTAATGCAATCTAATTCAAAAGAATAATATTAGTTTTAATAGTTTTGTTATTTTTATACTACACTTAAAAATTTTTTTTAAATGTACAGTCGGTAACAAAAGTGTCCCAACACTAGCAAAAATTCCTATGTAAAAAAAGTACACTTCATACGGTTTTGTCGAATTCTGTACTTAGTCAGTGTAAGAACATGATTCGAAAAGGATTTATTTTACAAAACCGCATGAAGTGTATCTTTTTTATGTAGGAATTTTTGCTAGTGTTCGGACACTTTTGTTACCGACTGTATATCGAAAAAAAAGAAAAAAAAACAAATTTAAACGTTTTTCATGTTTTAAACGTGATTTATAATATTTATATTAGTTTTTCTAAATTACCTTGAAAAAAATCCAAATATTTTATGGTTTCGCAAAAATGGTAACTATAATGATACACATGTTTGCTTCAAATCAATCACTTCTGATAGTTACCAGGTTAAGATAACCAAACATTCGTATGGCATTTGTATTGACTTTTACATTCGTATTCCGCTCTTCCATTTTGATATAGTACTCATAAAATTTCCATATAGATAGAAATTAACTTTCGAATATGAGTGTACATGTATGTGTACAACAGCGTTTGGAACGCTGTTGTTATGGAATATATGTAGAATTCGCTTGTATATGTGAGACAGAATAGTACAGTCGGTAACAAAAGTATCCGAACACTAGCAAAAATTCCTATAGAAAAAAAAGTAGAGTTAATACTGTTTTCTTAAATAAATCCTTGTCGAATCGTGTTCTTAGACTGACTATGAACAGGATTCGACAAGGATTTATTTAACAAAACAGTATAAACTCTACATTGTTATATAAGAATTTTTGCTAGTGGTCGGATACTTTTGTTACCGGCTGTATGAGAAAGACCATAGACTTTTAATATTTAATTTTCCATAGTGCAACACTAGTGCGACGTAAAACTCAACCAACCAACTATCCAAACTTTAATATTTATTGCGAAAGTCTATGTAATGTAAAAAAGGATAATAATAAGAAATTCCTGCGCGAGTTTAATTTTTTAAAACTGTTACAGAAAAATTTTCAAATTAATAAATCTAAAAATTAGGCAATCGAATAATATTATTCACAAAACCTTTTATAATGTGAAATGAAATCTTTAGCTTTTTTGTTTCTAAAGGGCCGTAGTAACCTGGTCGGTAGAGTACCGAGCTCCTAACTGAAAGATTCCGGGTTCGGTATATGAGGCGGCCAAAAAAAACCTTCGTGTACATTAATGGTGGATGGTGCACGTAAAATCCGTTGAGGGCGCAATGTTATCCATTTCCCCGTCCAAAATAATACCTCTGATGGTCACCAATGCTGAGGATCACCACTGTGGAGGATCCAAAATTGTGAAGGCATGTCTGAGGACAATTTTTAGGGGGGAGTCCCAGACTGTTGCCAATTGCTATAGCGTAGCACTAGCGCGATTAAAAACCACTCAACCTCATTCTCAACCTTTGTTACTAAAAACGAAAAAAAAAAAAAATGTAGGAAATATATCTCATTTTCTGTCAGAAGATATATATATATATATATATATATATATATATATATATATATATTCACGGATAAAATCTTGTATTTCATGCGGAAATGAAAAATTGCGTGGTAGTGATTAAAAGCCACTCATGTGAGACGAAGTGCTTGATTTAATTCCGGAATTAGTTATTTAGGGATTTGAAGCCTATTTAATGTTTTATAAATATCTTCCAATTAATCATTACAGTTATTATATATGCACACAAAATCATCTATTTATAAATCGTTGAACAACATGTTGTTTAATTTTATTCAAGCTTTTACGATTTATGAATTGCAATAGGATTTAACGTAAAACTTTGATAGAGTTAAACTTTTCAAGATTTAAAGAATGCAATCGTAATTTGAAAAATGTTTAATTTCTTTTAGATTTTGTTTTCTTTTAAGATTGTAATGCCATTTTGAAATTGAAACAATTCATTAGAAAAATATTCATGTCTAATTAAATTTTTACCTTAGAAAATTACTTTAAGTAAGTTGGGGGTGTTACTGAAATTGACATTGATGACTGCTGTAAAGGGGTTTCAGAAATAGTATGTTTCAAAAATGTCACATTTTCGGTTCCTATCATGTTTCTTTCTTGTAATACTTTAAATTTAGATTTATAGTATTACACGCACATAAGAATAAAAAAATTGTAAAAATACAACAAAAGGGAGATGTTTTGGGGTCAAAATAAATCAGAACCACCCTTCATCAGGTGGAAAAGATTAACCCTTAACTACAGACGTTTATTTTCTGTCACGTAAACACAGACGTGCGGTCTCTCAGACCGCGAGCTGTTTTACGCATTTTTAAAATACAAAATTTGAAGATAATAAATTCCTGCTATTTTATATGCAAGAATACACATTCCAAGTTATATTAAGGTAATTCATTCATTTAAAAACTATAAAATTAATATATTAAAAATATGATTTCTAAAAACTATATGAAAAAATCCAGAAAAATGAATCAAATAATGAAAATAAGGACAACTTACTTGAAAATGCGTACAAATGAAATTATTTAATAAATTCCACATGAACAGTGTCTGGATTATATAAAATAATGCAAAAAAGGCTATTATATAAAGAATATTAAAAAAATTTGTAATAATCCCGCATCTCCCACAAGCGAGAAAAAGTAACGTAATCGCAGACGTGAGGTCTATATGACCGCGGCACAAATTTAAAATTTATTTAAAAAAAAACTAATGCGTAGAATTTAATAAAAATTTAGAAGTAGTTATATTTAATGCCAACATGAAAGTACTGAAAAGAAGGAGAATAATTATATAACTTATAAAGAGTTTTGCAGTTCTAAAATATCGGAGCGGTCATACAGACCGCACGTCTGTGTTTAAGGGTTAATACATGTAAATTTCGAAAGTTGAAGTGAATGAAAGCTATATGAGTGAAAAAATATAAAAACATAAAAATGTAAGTATTAGAATTCTGGAATGGATTAAATTAAATAAATGAAAAAAATGTAAAGAAAGGGGAAAATATTATATCAAAATAAAATGTAAAACAAGTAACAAATGATGAGGAAGTAAAGAAGTTATAACAAAAGAGAAATTTTTATGTTTAATTTTATATCTGAGAGAGTGTTGACAAGTTTTGCGAATTCTTATTCAATATCTACCACTAAATTTTAAATGCCACGGTTACCTAATCACCTTGAAAATTAATCGTCTATTATATATATCAAATATCACTTCTCAAAATTATTGGTGACTATTGAATAAAAAAGTAACAAAAACCTAGCAACAATGATTTGAGAGGCTAGACATCGCATAGCTTTCTTTTCCATTTTTAAGCATTAAATATTAACTTATTGTAATAAACTTTGGTATACCGATATATATGTATACATTGCTTATAAAATATACACCAAACTTTTACTTTAAGAAAAATAATTTACACATAATAAGGTAAAAATGTATTGTGACAGATATGATATAAGACAGACATAATTTTAGTGACTTATTTTAATCAATCAATTGTTCTAAATGAGACACATTTGAAGTTCGTAAGTTCTAATTTACACATACAGGAGTTTCACTTGATATGAAATTCTAACAAAAGTTCTAAAATTCAAATAAATGAATTCATAAAAAAAAAAGACAGAAACTTTATAAAAGGAAGACTGAAATAAAAATTGAAAAATCTAGAATTTTCTTTCGTTTACTTATCATTAAATTTATATATTACTTTTTAATTAATGATAACAAATATTTTTGTATACCGGGTGATCCAAAAGTCAGGACGAACTTTAAAAATGAATAATTCGAAAACGAATCAAGATTCAAAGATATGGTTTGCACCAAACGGATGAAAAAGAAACCGGGTTTTGTGTGGCAAAGAAAAAAAAATAGTTCTGTTGGCGACCAACAGATGGCGCTATAGTGTTTTATTTCACCAAAAGAGGATTTACAAATGAAAAAAATTTTTGACAACTTACAAGTCAGCTTAATTACAGTTAATTAGTACTACTACAGTAACTGTTCATAATGTCCATCATTCAGAAGTACAGCTGTGAGACGATTCACCACATCGTTCACAGCATTTAGTAGCATTTCTTGCGTTATGGCAGACACATTTTGGCGGATGGCATCTTTCAGTGCTGCTAGTGATGGCGGTTGGTCGCGGTACACTTTTTACTTCAAGAATCCCCACAGCCGAAAGTCACAGGGTGTCAGATCGGGAGATCTTGGACGCCATGTGTGATTAAAATAGCGACTGAGAATGCGATATTTCGATGCATATAAGCTTCGACTACCATTACCTGCCATAGTTGTTTCTTTTTATATCGTTTGTTGCTTTGCATAATCCTACATCAGAAATCCGACAGCGCCATCTATTGGTCGCCAACAGAATTATTAGTATTATTATTATTTTCGTAGCCACACAAAACCCGGCTTCATTTTCATTCGTTTGGTGCAAACCGTACCTTTGTATCTTGATTCGTTTTCGAATTATTCATTTTTAATGCTCGTCCTGACTTTTGGATCACCCGGTATATAATTGTGTCATAATCTTTTATATGCTTCATATGTATTCTATCAAGAAACATTTTATGTAATTTAGTTGAAAAGTTAATAACGACTATTTTGCGTAAAATTAATCTTATGTGAAAAGAAGTAGTTTTAAATAACGAAAGAAAATATTATGTGAACAAATTCCAAACTTTAGAAATAAAAAGGTTTGAGACAAGGCATTTTTTTATATTACATTTTATCTTTTTATTTTCCGATCACATATTCTATGCATAAAAAATATATTGTAATCATGATAAAATTTGACAGTGTGACTTTGCTGTATGTATAAGATTTCAAATCTCCAGAATCAACTCTTTTTTTTTTTTTACGGTGAATGAACATCGTTGCTTTTAAACGCGTGGCAGTTGATAGGTTTGTTAAAGTCCATCGTGGCAATAATTGTGTAGATTTCAGAGAGTGTAGGACTTAAAGTTCTATTAGAGGGACACAAAAAAAGAATTCTTATTCTTTCGGTCTACGAACACGAATAAGTGCGCTTGCGTCTTAACTCTCGATTAGATAAAGGTTAAATTGGATAAGACGTGGTATCCTAAAAAGAACACTGTAAAATTTCATGTGTGCATGAATTATAGTCCTTTTATAGCGATATATGTATAAATTGAAGTTCTTTTACAATTCTATATTTACAGTGATAATTTTTTTACATTTGGTCGATCTGAAAAATCAGTTTTGTTTTATTTATTTTTTGCTTTAATTTGCTTTAAAACTGCTAAATTTTTAAAGCATAAAGAAAAGAGATAATAAGGCAGATGAGTTTAAGATGGCCAGTATTCCTGAGATAATCTCCCTCCACTCCCCCCCCCCTTTAAAAAAAGTAAGATTATTTTTATTTTTAAACACAAAATGGCGCTACTACATTGTACATCTGTAGGGCACGTCACAGAATTTGAAGAGATCACTTTGATCTCCCGAGAGAGGTGAATAACTTACAGAAGAAAAGACCTTTGTGCAAAAAGCAATTGAAAGTCTTTTGTGTCAAAAAATAAGATAATTAAGAAGAAAAACCCGAAAGATATCAAAAGGAAGAATGAATAATTAGAGCATAGTAAGCAACATAATAAGAAAATCAAAAATGAATCCAGTACATTGTCAAAAGAAACTCTCAAACAAACTGATTTTGCTATTAATGCAAGAAAGACAAAATAATGGATATGAGATTGTGTAATCAATGCTTGCGATATGTGCATAAACAATGTCGGGGACATGCTAAAAAACAATGTATGAAGTTTTGTATGTATAATGAACACAAAAACAAAATCGAAAATATCATCTGCACTTTGTACAGGGAATCCAATTAAAAAATGTATTTTGACAAATGTTTATTGTGTTCTTTCCTTGTAATTTCCTTGCAATTACAGTCTTCTGAAAAAAAAATAGTTTATCGAGGTTTCTTTTTTTTACTTTCTTCTGTATGTAATATAGAGAAAGTATTGGATTCGTAAAAATTTTCGACCTCGGGTTTTTGATGAATTTGCACGTTTTGAGAGCTGTAGAACACGATTTGGCCATTTTTAGAAAATGTCTGTCTGTCTGTCTGTGTGTGTGTGTGTGAGTGTGACAAAATTTTGTGGCAACTGTATCTCAGGAACTACTGCACAGAATTTCATACAAATTGGTATGTAGTTGCACCTAGACATAAATTAGTGCCTATCAACTTTTGGTAAATTTGTCTTACAGGTTGCGTTGACATCCCGCTTTTGTAAATTTTTAACATGGTGCTATAGGACAAAATTTTTTATAAATGTGCATAAAGAGAATTATTTTTTAGTAATCATTACGAAATTTACAAGAATTATTTATAATAGAGATAGTCAACTGGGAAAAAAAAATTGTATGCGTAGGAGCCTCGCCACCCCCCACTGGGGAGAAAGTCCCCCCTCGAGGAGAGTAAATTTTCAAGATGGGTATCTTTCGAAAGGTCTCGTCAATACCTTTAAAACTAATGGTTGAACTATAAATATGTGATAATTTAAAACAAAGTTATCGATTTTTTTTACTTTTAACGAAAAAAAAACTTGCAAAAAATCGTTTTTTTTTTTTTTTTTTTTTTTTTTTACTTTTTTAAATATTTTTACTGCGTGAATTTCTATAGGAAAATATAGAAGAAAGTCTTGTGGTGGCCACAACATACTAGTTTTCTTTTTGTTCACATTTTAAAATTGATTTCTACCAACCTCCTTTTGAACACTATGAGCCAAAGGCGGCTCACAAGCTAAAATTTTGAAATTTGTAGTATAGAATTAACTAATCTATATTTCACAAAAAAATTTATACTTCATATGTGTAAATTGTGTAATATGTGTGATTTGTGCTAGAAAAATGTAGCATTTTACTAAAAAAAAAAAAAAAAAAAAAAAAAAAAAAAAAAGTACAGCTACACATAATTAACCAGAAAATCATAAAAATTCATCAAAGATTAACTATGACCTAATTTGGACCACCTACCTTATTTTTTTGTAATGCTTGCTATTTTTTATGTTCTTTTACATAGATACGTAAAATAATTCATATACATTACCGTCTATCGTACAACATACAAGTTTGGAAAAAATATTCAAACACTGTATTATGAATTTTAATTAAGTTTATTTGCAGACCAATTCCCTGATTTAAATTCATTCAAAACACTGTCTTAGCGTATAAAATTTCTAACTGTAGGGAAAGCCATTGTGTTAGGGAGTATTTAAAAAAATATTTTAATGAAAATTTCAAAACAGGCAGATTTAAAAATTTCATTTCGAATTGTTTCTTATTTCTTTATACTTTATTAAATACATTAAAAAATTCCCTGAAAGTTTTTATTATACTTCTAAATTTCAGTTAATATGGTTTATAATATTTGTATATATTTTTTAGTGCTTGATGTTTACTATAAAGAATACTCAATCTTGGGAAAATATAGTTTAATATAAAATATTTGAATGAACGTTAATTATTCACTGTATTATTATGAGATATTTTGTTAATCTCACAAAAATTGAGATAGGGAAAGGTAAAATAATTGAAAAAATTATGCTATAATATGTTGGTCGAATTGTTTCTTTTTACAAAATGTAGTTCATTAATTAAAAAATTTCCTCATAACACAAAAATTAACATTTTTGCGATAGTTTGAACTTTTATGTTAATAAATCTTTTTTTAATGTAAAACGGTTTTAGTTTGTTTTTTCATAATGGATAATAGATACGAATATATTTTTAAAGAGCCAAGAGTGAGAAAAAAACATTTCCCAGGTTTTAAAAATACAAAAATGTTTTATGATTATTTGAATGCATTCAAAGTAACTATTAACTTTAAATCATTATTTAAAACATTTTTTTTTAAATAATTTAACATAAAATTCTTTAGATTAGATAATAAAATTCTTCAGATTAGATAATACAATTAATAAAATTCTGAATTTTCACGTCGCTTTTCTTTAGTTTATCTCAATGTATCCTATTTATCTTTAAATCGAATTAACGAAATAATTTTCTGTTATTTTATAATAGGATTTTTTTTTTCTTTCTTTCTTTATTTTTTTACTTCTTTCTATTTTTTTTTTTTTTTTTATAAAATGGTATAATTTATTAATACAAATTATGTTAAAAGTAGTTTGTATTCACGCACGAAAGTTCTTGCAATTTTATTTTAAATAGTTAAGAAGTTCGGCAAAGCTTGATATTTATGTATTATTTTTTTCATCATTAAGACTCACAAAGAAAAACTTTTGATAATGAAGCATCTTAATTTTATAACATTCAAAAATTGACCTTTTTTTTTTTTTTTTTTTTCCCTTAATTTAAATCGCGATTATTGGCAAATATTGATATTTACCTTATTAAAGACATTTCACGCATAAAGAAGGTCTGAAAATATGGCTACAAATTTCTCGATTTATTTTTCTTTCTATTTTTTTTTCTTTCTTTAAAGAATGTAAGTTTAAATATAAACTACAACAAACACTAATTTGAGATTTAGCGATAAGTGTTGTAAATGTTTTGTAATAAAAGCATTTTCCCCGCAGACTAAAAATAAGAAAGTAAAAGTTTATCTCCAATAATTCTTGTTTATATAATCGCTTATTTAAATACTATAAACTAAAAAAATGAGAAAAAACACACGTACATAAACAACTGTCTCAATTTTTAATACAGAAAGAAGTTAGATCTCTTTGAAACGTAAAAGAAAAACACAATTTATTTTATTAATTCATATAAAATAATTATTACTTAAAAAAAAAATATATATATATATATATATATATATATATATATTAATCTACTTTTAAAATGTTGCCCTAAACTGAACTTATGTTGAAGAAATACCTTAAGCTTTTATCATTTAATGCCTTAATAATATTTACATTTAACTTCTATATGTTTATAACAATTACTAAAATTACAAGCACAATTAAACAGAAATGTAAATAAAAATATATTGTAAACATAAGACTCAAAATAGTATATATATATATATTATTAATATATTATTAAGCATTTGTTACATTTATAATATGAAGTTCTATATTTTTCGCTACTTATTTGTAATTATATTTACTGACGAACAATCCCAATACTTGTTTTTACATTTATAACTAAGTTAATTATTTAATAAGTTTAGTCTTATTGTATCTTACATTAATTTTGAATCTTATTCAATATACATAAATTATTCTTGTTTAATGTAAATTTATATAAAAATGGATATTGTTTAGTAATTTTTTTTGTTTCTTTATTTTTCATATCATAAATGTCTTTCAATACGTTTTTGAAATTTTGATTTGTTGGGCAATGATGGGGATTTTAAATGATCTCATATCACTGTCTTAGAAACAACTCATTTTTTATTATCCTGATGCTATAATTTTGTACAGATTTTGGGGCAAAATCATTTCAAAGTTATTTTTCTACGTGTATTAACTTTTTCAATAGATTTTGCTTCGTATAAAGCTTTACTTCTATATGAAATGGTTTAATAGTTAATACAAGTCTTCCTTCTTTTAATAGTTAATACAACCCTTCTTTTGATGTTTGATTAGTAAAATTGAATTATTATTATATGATTAAAAATTTAAGTGTTAATTAAATCATAGCCTCTTAAACTAGATGCCTTTCGCGTGGCTCGGATACTTGGCAAAAGTTCAAGCGGTAGACAGTGCCACCTGGAACAGATTGTAAGACTTTTTTATTCAACTGTCACCAATAATTCTAAAAAGTGATATATGATAGATATAAACGACGTTTCTTCGATTCTATTCGCCTTTTATGTATATCAAATCCCACTTTTAAAAATTTTTGGTGGCTGTTGAATAAAAAAGTCGCCAATTTTCCGGGTCACGCAGAAGGCATCTAGTTTAGGAGGCAATGGTTAAATAGATTATATTTGACGTAATAGACAATGTTTGACGTAAGGAAGACTGGCCATTTTCAATACCATTTGCCTATTTTAAATTTTGGACATTCCAGAAATATCTAACTCTAGGAAAAATTTTCTAATTTATATTATCAATTTTAGGAATAACACTTTTTATTTGCTTTCATCAAAATATACAAATAATAACAACAACCCCTTATTACTGCTTTTTTAATACAATGTTTTGTTGTTACGAGCAATGTCGTAATAAAAAGTTCTGCATTTTTAAACGAATAACGCTCCTTTTGTGACATTGGAAGTAAGTATACAGGAATATGCATAAATCTCTATATTATTCAAAGAGCGTACAGTGAAAAAAAAAAAAAAATCTAACGTTCCTGTAAAATTTGAGGCAAACCGTTGCCTAATATTTATCATTAATGTTTCTTGAATTTATCACTAACAATCAAATGCATCATTCATCATTCATGCATCAAATCATACAGCATTTCATAGAAAAAAAAATTGTTATTCTGTCGAACCTGTTACAAACTTATAAAAAAAATAGGAACGTTTCTGATATATAGGAGTAACGTTATCAATTTTTTACAATGTCATATGGATCACCCAGAAGCTAATACGGTTAAAACCAGAGGGGGAAAAAGAGAGAGACAGAGAAGAGAGAGAAAATTAGTGTTTTTTAAAACTTTTTTTGGAATGTTTACTTTACCTATATTAACAGAATCAGACTTTTGACTGTAATTTTGTCAGAATAAAGAAATTATGCGATATCTTCACGTTTCACACATCATTAAAGCCGAATATGGCATCAGAAATTTTTTTTTTTTTTTTTTGTGTGTGTGCCGTTGTGTCTTTATGTCTGTAGCACTATTTTTGTCCGGGTACCATGCGAGAGTGGCCAGACAGAATTTAATGAAATTTGGCAGGAATTTAGGTCTTAACTCAACTTAAAATTATATGTATCGAAAATTTAAAAAATTGATTTGGTTTATAGATATATCTGTGTATACGCCATAAGGCTTTTGTCAGTAAAACACAGCACAGGTTGGGGAGGGAATTGCATTATCTTTCTGTTTCGGACATCAGAGAATGGTTTCACCAGAATGGTTTCAGAATATTTTCTCTTTGTTGATGTGAGGGGTGAAGATATATAGAACATTTTTTAATCGACCAGGTATCACCCGAAAACAGCTGTTCAGAATTCCGTGACATTTGTCTCAGAGACACTTGGCGTCTGTACCAAACTTAAAAATATATCCATCAAACCTTTCAAAATTTCAATTAGATTTACAGATATATGAGCAAAAAATGCTTTTTTGATCAATTAAATTATATCTAGGTATTTAGATACTTTAAAATGTCTCTATTTGACAAAAAAATAAAATAAAAAATAAATAAATAAATAAATAAATAAATAATAAAATAAAATATATATATATATACAGGGTGAGTTTGACATAATCTGCCAAACGAAAGGAGGTGATAGAACAGCCCATGGGGAGCATAAAACACCATAGAAACCCTCTCCTATCTCTAACCGTTTTCGAGTTATGGTAGATAGAAGAAAAATCTGTTTTTTTTTTCACCCCGTCTGAAAAAACCCAGATTTGTGAGCTTACTGAAAGACTTACACGCAAAATAAGCACATATTTGGAAAGAGTAGAAAAATTCCTGTCGGGTGACACCATTTACATCAGGATACCTTAATTTGACGGCGAGCTACAAGCGCTAAAACATTGGCAAAGTTTAAAATCGAGTTGTCGCCAAATTCTTTAACCGGCAATTTTGCAAACACCGTTCAAGCTGCAATCGGTCAAATTTACCTAAAACTTCTCCATTCCACAAGATTTAGAATGAGCTCACAATAAACCATATCGGTGTTCTAGTTCAGGAGAAATTTAGCCTTTTGTTTAAAAAACATTCATCACTGAACTCGACATTCGTCGAGAAGGAGACTCACGGAGTGCCATGGTCGTTCCTGATTTCATGTCCGCCTTCAGCCCGCTGTTTTGTCAGATGCAAAAGAGAAAGTTTTAAAGACAAACAAAAAAAGTAGCAGTTGTATTAAGTTTACAAATACAATGGAATGGAAACAAAAGAAGTATGACTTTTCTCACGTCTTTCACAAAGGAATATGAAAAAAAAAAAAAAAAAAAAGACGTATCTCACGTTTATGATTAAGGCACATATGCATTCGAAAGGATGTGTAAAATTTAGTGCCGCTGCTGAAATTGGTCACCCCCACACCTGATACATGCCATTGTCCGCTTACAAACGGAAACCACAGTAGCGCTTAGCGAAAGCTCAT
The DNA here is from genome assembly GCA_963930645.1 of Salticus scenicus. Lineage (NCBI taxonomy): Eukaryota > Metazoa > Arthropoda > Arachnida > Araneae > Salticidae > Salticus > Salticus scenicus. The sequence goes on from OZ005650.1 coordinate 129,109,232, forward strand.
CCCTCAGTTTTATTATTGCATCATCGAGCCGGCTTTTTAAATCTTGCAAACTGGCAACTTCTGTGCGGTAAACTTCTTGTTTCAGGAAACCCCAAACATAGAAGTCCAATGGAGTGATATCTGGAAATCTAGGTGGCCAAGAAATTAGTCCATTACGACAAATACATCGCGGATACTGGTGAATCAAGAAGTCCCGAACGGCATTGGAAGAATGTCAGGGGCCCCATCGTGTTGGAAAATGATTTCCTCTAATTGGGGTACAGGAATGACATCAAGTAATCCTGGAAGATGATGTTCCAGAAACTCCAAATATGTATTGCTTGTCAGATGACCTTGGAACACATGTGGACCTATCAAGCGATCGCCAACCACTCCAAGCCAAACATTTAAGCTGAATCGCGTCTGAAACGATGAGTTTCGTGTTAAAAATGGATTTTGTTGAGCGTAATGATACCAGTTATGTAAATTTAACATGCCATCCCGAGTGAAAAGTGACTCATCTGTCCACAGTATCGTTCTAAGGAAATGGTGTTCCTCAATATCTCGCTCCAAAAGCCAGCGGCAGAATGTTACCCGCTTTTGGAAATCTGAACGGCGTAATTCTTGTACCGGTGTGAAGTGGTATGGATGATACCGGTTTCTGCGCAAAACATTCATCACTTTACTTTGGGATATTCCACCTTCTCTCGCAAGTTTGCGTGAACTCATATTTGGATTTTCCTCCACTCGGTCGAGTACAGACTCCTCAGTGGTGGTGGAGCGACGACCACGGCCCCTTTCGTACACCCTACCAAAAGACCCACTTTCCTTAATCCTTCGATGAATTGTGGCAAATACAGAACGGTTGGGCGCACGACGATGTGGATAACGTAGACAGTACTCTTCTTCGGCTCTCCGAGAGTTACCATCGCAAAATCCGTACACAAAATGCATATCCGCGTACTCTTCATTTGTAAAACTAGGCATATCTGTTTACAGGTTGGAAAGTATGACAATTTGATCCCTGTGATGACTTCAATTGAAAATAAAAGTCAGAAGGTAAACAAAAAAGGATACAATTTCAATAATAATTTACAAGAGTAGAAGAAAAAAAGTGCAACGGAATAAGAACCAACTTGGTTAATTCGTACCAATGTACGAAAACATACTAAGTATGAACTAAGAGAGAGCAAGTAGATGTGACAGCAGCGGGAAAAGAATCGGCCGAGCTCAGGCAAAATCTAGAAAATGCTAAAGCAAGAAGCAGCATAAAACGTAAAAGAAGCTGACGAGCTAATGTGCTGTTACAGATTGGCTCGCCTTTTGTACCCGCGAGTGGGATGCGTGCGCAGGAAGATTGGAATATATCTCTGTATCACTAAGAGTCCATATACAGATAGTCACGAATTTGCATATGTTCCATTTACTCACCATGGTTTCGTTTGCCGAATTTTAACGAACGCCGTTTTCAGTGATGTATTGCAAACAAAAGGCTAAATTTCTCCTGAACCGGAACACCGATATGGTTTATTGTGGGTTCATTCTAAAGCTTGTGGAATGGAGAAGTTTTTGGTAAATTTGACCGATTGTAGCTTGAACGGTGTTTGCAGAACTACCGGTTAAAGAATTTGGCGACAACTCGATTTTAAACGTCTCCAATGTTTTAGCACTTGTAGCTCGCCGTCAAATTAAGGTATCCTGATGTAAATGGTGTCACCCGACAGGAATTTTTCTGCTCTTTCCAAATATGTGCTTATTTTGCGTGTAAGTCTTTCAGTAAGCTCACAAATCTGGGTTTTTTCAGACGGGATGGAAAAAAAAAACAGATTTTTCTTCTGAATACCATAACTCGAAAACGGTTAGAGATAGGACAAGGTTTCTATGGTGTTCTATGCTCCCCATGGGCTGTTCTATCACCTCTTTTCGTTTGGCAGATTATGTCAAACTCACCCTGTATATATATATGTAAATATATATATATACATATATATATATATGTGTGTGTGTTTGTGTGTGTAAACTCAGCGTTCTCTTACACAGACGATATCTTTCCTGATTTCTGAAATTGCTTTTAAATATATTTTTCCTCGTAAAAGTTAGATTGCTTTGTATATAAAACATATTTTATCGCAAGTAATCATGATTTACAGGTAAGAATTTTTTTTTAGGTAATTATTTTTTTAAAGTGCTTCTAACTGCTATATTTATTTCTTTAAATTAAATGCAGCAATTGCGAGAATTGTCTAGGGGGGAAAAGAACGAAAGAAAATTCTGCTTACATTTTTTTGTAAAGTGAATTTAATTTAGTACGGTCTTACTTATTCTAATTTATTCTTACATATAAAGGCATGCAGTAATTGTGTTTCATTTCCTAGCAGCGCTAACTATATTCATTTTTTTTTTAAATTTCTTTGGTATGACTGTTGCATAGGATCCTCTTGGCGGCTTTAAAAATTTTTTTATCATTTTGAAGTTGAATTAAAATGGCTATCAAAGTTGCGGAAATAAAGGTCTTTGCGAGAAACGTCCAAGCCAAATTTCAAATATCGCCAAGGGGTTCTATACTGAAGCTGGTCCTTTTTTAGAACGACTTTTTCAATTTTATTTTAATTATTTAAAAAATAAATAAATAAATAAAAATGTTGTTGCGTTTAATTTTTTGAGATAAAGATGAATATATTTACTTATTTGCTTTTGGCTCATAAATAATAGAATCCCTCGATACATAGTTTTTATAGTTTTGATAAATTTTTAATTGTTAAAATTATGTCACACATTTTGTTTACTTTCGGAAATTTCCATTTATTTTATTAAATTTAAGTTTTTTTCTGGCTTTATATATTTACTTTGTAAGAAATCATCATTAGAAAATTTTATTTTATTTTCAGTAATAATATGTTGACGTTTTTATTTATTTATTTATGTTTTAGTACGAAAGGACTACTTCTTTTGCAATATTTCTTTTATATTATTTAATGGGGATTTTACTTATGTTCATAATATTGTATTAAATAGAAAAAAAAAATAGTGCTGAAAAGCTGAATATTTAATGCTTTTCACAAGTTTTGCTTGCTTTATCTTTTAATAAAATAAAATAAAATAAAATAAAATAATCGCTAATAGCACGATAACCGCCAAAAAATTTCCCCTGCAATCAAATGACTCATCTTTGACATTCTTTCTTATATTCCTGTAATAAAGCAATGCTTCGTCCAATGTAATAATAGATCTATGAAAAAAAGTTCATATGTTATATTATTCAGTACTATACATTAGTTTCCCTATTTAAAAAAAAAAAAAACGTATTTTTGCTAACTGTAATTTGTAAGTAAAGTTATATTAATTTATCAGTTTAAATGACTTAGGCACAGCTTTAGTACAGTTCTAATTTTAAGGTAACTTGTAATTAAAGTTATATTAATTTATCAAAATGAACTGTGTTCTTTAAATGACTTGGGCATAGTTTTAGTACCCTCTTGTTGACATTTAAATTTTGTTTCATTTTGGCGATAAATTAAAACGGCTACCTCAGTTGCGTTAGATCAGACCTTGGCGAGAAACGAACGAGCTGCTTCGGTGCCAAATTTCAAATTTCGCCAAGTGTGGCTACTAAATGTATTTTGAAATATAATAATTTTCTCTATTTCATAACGCATATATAATTGATTCCCGGTTATCAGTATAGGCTTCAAATATCGCAATAGATCCAGTATTTGACGAAAATTAAGAATATGCAGAAAAAGTTAATAAGTATATTTTCGATGAAGTTGCATATTGAAAAAAATGTACAGCTTTAATTTCTTTTACATAGCTATTGTATCCTTTCTGATATCGTAAATGGTAATAGATATTATGTTTTTTGAGCGTTGAGAAAATAGTATATGTTAAAGTCAGTGCACAAACAATTATACAAATTAAAATATTATATATATGTATACTATATTATATATATATATATATATATATATATATATATATATCTATATATATATATACATGAGTGAAAATTTACAAAATGTACATTTTAACTATGATAACTTATTCTCCATGTTCATCAGCATACTAAACTTACTCTAAGAGAAATATTTTTTTAATAATATACTGTGAATAATAATTAAATACCCGTGCGAAGAGCGGCCACAAAAACTAGTAACATATAAAATTAAAAAAAGTAATAAATGAATAAAAATGAAGTTTTTTTCTTTTTTTCTTTCTTTTTCTTTCTTTTCTTTGTTTTTTTTTACTGAAACATTTATTCAACTAAAATTTACAAAAATCAGAAAATATCAAAACATGGACTTAACTGAGAGACTCATATGCAACTATTGAAATTCATCATTGATTAATATTAAAATTATTATCATTGATTAAAATTATCAATGAGTTAAATATTTACGAGGAATACATAACAATATTATAATCACCGATAACAGAGGTTATTAAAATACACTCACCGCTACCAAAGGCGAATAAATCCACATCTTTATTTATCCCAAATCTATCTGAATGTGAAACCAAAACATTCAATATACAGTTACTTATTACAGAAAACGGCAGAAAGGGAATAAATCGCTTCACTTGTTGTCGTCTTCATTTTATATGGACATGGACCAGTGGGCACGTTGAGAGACGACAAAAAAAGTGAGGCGAAGTCCACATCTCTCCTCTTTTTCCCTGTAGACTACCATACGCACGCTCGCGTTGATGATGAAGAGGAAGGAAAAAGTGACAGCAATTTCATTAAAGAGGAAAGATACATAACTAGGATTTTAAATGAAAGTATGATTTGAATACGTACGTATTACAACAAGAAGTAGTTTGCATTTTTAAATAAGAATTTATATGTTTAAAAAAATGTTTCTCATCATTCAAAGAAATTCACAGCCCATTAAGGTCATTGTTAAACCTCCGCGATATACATATATTATGTGTTATAAAAAATGTTTATTTTTTTATTATTATTTTAATTTATACATTAGAAATAAAATATAATATAAATGATTAATTATCTTAAAAATAATATTGGTTCATTCCATTTGCTACAGACATAATATAAGACAACTTCCTTGTCCAATTTTAAATATTAAATAATAATTTATCTTAATAAATTTTAGTGTGCTTTTATATCTGTATGTCTTTCAGATAAACAACACACAACTTTTAACATAAGAGGTATAATTTACACTTTATAAGGTAAAACAGCAGCGTGACAGATATGACAAAAAACAGAGATGATTTTCAATGGCTCACCTTTATTACCCAGATGTTTTAAATTGAGACGAATTTGAAATTAAGAAAAATTAATGTGCACAGAACTTTTATATGTAATTTAAAAAAGTTCTAAAATTTAAGTAAGAAGAAAAAACATTATTTAATAGCGCAACATGCATGATACGTGCAAAAAATTAAAATCATCTTTGCTTATTTCTTATAAATTAAAATAAATTAAAATTATGTTTTTGAATTAATTATAAATATTTTTTTATGTATTATTTATTATTTGATAAGTTTGATATGTTAGGAATGTTAAATGAAATTGTTTTCTATGCGTTCTTGTTCTGATTTAGCAGCAATTATGACATCATGAAGAAAAACACAAATATAATCAATTTTTTTAAAAATATTTTCAGTTTTACGTTGAAATAATCCTGGTGCAAATTTTACACCAAAAGGTAATCTAGATACATCATATAAACCCCTATGCGTATTAATGGTTAACAGTTTACTAGTTTCAATATCTACTGGATGTTGTAAATATGCACCTTTCAAACCAAATATAGTAAAAAATTTAGCACCTGACAGTTTAGCAAACATTTCCTCATTTTTAGGTAGGGGATAATTATTATCCTCTGTATTTGCATTTACTGTGGAACGATAGTCACCACAAATTCTTACAGAGCCATTAGCTTTAGGAACAATTACAATCGGACTGGCCCACTCTGAATTATTTACAAGTCGTAATATTTTTTCATGCATTAATCTACCTAATTCCATATCAACAGATTTTCTCAAAGCAGAGGGGACTGTCCGAGCTCTTAAAAACACAGGTTTTGCATCTTCCTTTAATTTTACTGATACTGGTGGTCCTTTAATGGTACCAATACCGTCATTAAATACTTCTGGAAATTTATTTATTAGATCATCTTTAGACAAATTATTCACCATATTAATGCTAGGCCAAAATAATTTAGATGCTTGTAACCATGTTTTTCCGATTACACCCGGAACGCTACAAGTAGAATATTTAGTTGCAGTAAATAAATAAATAATAAATAAAAGTTTAAAATGCTAAAACAATAAAATATGAGCAATAAGTTATAATAAATAAAAAAATAATCTTGTGTTTTTTTCATGTATGAAAGTTCTGATTCGTTCTCATTTAATAGGCAGATCTCAGTAGTCTCCTTTAATAAAGGAATTTTTGTCTACAGCTCCGAAAATAAAAAATTAAAAAATCTGCTCTAAATAATTACTAAAAGGGTAAACATAAATTAAGAAAAAAAAGAAGAAGAAGAAGGATAAAAAACATTAAAAATAAATGTTTATCAGTCTATTATTATTTTATACCTGTTTTAAACTAATTAATGAAAAACTACAGAAATTTCATTAAAATAAAAATACATAATTGGTGCTATGGGGGAAGGGGTGAAATAATTTTTAACAGTTAAATTTATTAATTTTTAATAAAATGTAATAATATTAGTATATGAATTATCCTGTTCAGAATAAAATTATTAATAATATTTTAATAAAGATTTTGTGTATATTTAAATTAGGAAAAATTAACAGTTCTTGAACTTAAATATCACTTTTGAATTTTTGTTTTTAAGTTTTAATATAAAAATTGAAAAAAAAAATAATATAAATCTTGATTGTACATGTTCCTTTTTTTTTTTTTTTTTTTTTTCCCAAGATCTTCAATTTTTTTTTTTTTTCGAAAAAATAAGTAAATAAATAAATAAAATTTTAAAAAGAAAGAAAGAAAGAAAATAAAAATATTTTGGGTACATAAATTATTTATTATTTATATTACAGAACTTTTTTTTTTTTTTTTTTTTTTTCAGGAAAATATTTTGAATTTCTTACCGAAAACCAACATTAAATACATCAGTACAAAAAACAAAAACATGTTTTCAAACGGTTTTATAATCACATTTGTCATATACTATTTCAAATAAAATTATTTTACTTGTAGAAATAATCGCCTTATAAATTATTCATTTCATATCAACAGAAAATGTATTTATTTTAAAAATGACTTTGAAAATAAATAAATGGCTTAAAAATTGTGTTACAATGTTTTCCTTTGTAGTATTATTACATTGTGGCGTATACATCTCAACAATGCAAAAGTTGTCTTTGTAATATAACAAATAAATGGATGTCCATATACACACTAAAGTAAACAGTATCTAGCCGAATGTTTAAATGAACAAAAAAAAAAAAAAAAAAAAAAAAAAAAACTGCCAAATACCATACTAACAAAGAAACATTCAAAAGGTGTCGTCTTCAAAAAATATTGAAAAAAAAAAATGTGATTCTACTCTTCATAAAACACCAGAAAGTGAAAAAGTTATCGGCTGAAATTAATTATAGCGACCACGAAACGTTATCAAAATTAAGCATTTTTGGCGATTTAGCGCTGTTAAGCGATAAGTTCTCTAGCACAGAGATTGCCGTGTACGTAAAGAACCGTGTTTTGTATCTCCGCCAAGTACTCAAAATCAACTGCCTAACAGAGTAAAATCGCCAAATATGCTTAACTTTGATAATTTTTTGTGGTCGCTGTAATTCATTTCAGTGGATAATATTTTCACTTTCTGGTGTTTTATGAAGAGTAGAATCACGCATATTTTTTTCAATATTTTTGAAGACTACACCTTTTGAATGTTTCCTTGTAAGACTTTTCCGAAGTCGATTATGATGAATAAAATAAATTCTCTAATCTCGGCCAAAAATCTATTCATTCAAAGATCCATTAACACCTTTACAAACTATGCTGCGAAAAATTTTAGAAACGTTACACTTATACAACCAAAATGTTCTAAGTTTTTATAATTTTGGAACAGGTTTCTGAAAGCAGCATGTTTTTTCTCATGAATTTTTTTTCTTTCAAAAAATTATTAGTTACTATGTATATTCAAGAACATAACGAGTAAGTAATGGGCAACCAATTTCCCTAAATTTCTCAGAAACGTTACGGAAATTTAACAATGTGTAAGTAAAATCATTTATAAAAATTTTAAATAAATAAATAAAAAAATTTAATCCAAAAATATGTTTTAATCTTTTTACTTTCTTCTATATTCAATAAAAGAAAGTATTGGATTCGTAAAAATTTTCGACCACGGGTTTTTCATGGATTTACACGTTTTGAGAGCTGTAGAACACGATTTGACCATTTATAGAAAATGTCTGTCTGTGTGTGTGTGACAAAATTTTGTGGCAACTGTATCTCAGGAACTACTGCACAGAATTTCTTACAAATTGGTATGTAGTTGCACCTTGACATAAATTAGTGCCTATCAAGTTTTGGTAAAAATTATATAACAGGTTCTGTTGCCATTCCGCTTTATCTAAATTTTTAACATGGTGATATAGGATAAAATTTTGTATAAATGTGCATAAAGAGAATCATTTTTTAGTAATCATTATTAAATTTGCAAGAATTATTTATAATAGAGATAGTTAACTGGGAATTTTTTTTTTGTATGTGTAGGAGCCTCGCCACACCCCTGGGGGGGGGGGAAGTCCCCCCTCGAAGGGAGTAAATTTTCAAGAGGGGTATCTTTCAAAAGGTCTCGTCAATATCTGTAAAACGAATGGTTGAACTATAAATCTGTGATAAATTAAAACAAAGTTATCGATTTTTTTACTTTTAGCGAATTTTTTTTTCTTTTAATCGAAATTTAACCAAATTTGGTATTTAGTTGGCTCCTGACATAAACTGGTGCTGATTAGATAAGGGGATCAGTCGCTCAATAGGTGGCGCTGTGATCGTATTTTATCTAAATTTTCAACATGGCAGTATAGGGCAAAATTTCGTATAAATGTACATAATGAGAGTAATTCTTAATCTGTAATTGTAAAATTTATATGAATTATTGATAATAATAGTAGTTAATTATAAAAAAAATTTTGTGCATGTGGGGGCATCGCTTCCCCCTGGGGGGCAAATTTTCAAGATGGGTATCTTTCGAAAGGGCTCCTCAATACCTTAAAAACGAATGGTTGAAGTATAAATATGTGATAATTTAAAACAAAGTTACCGATTTTTTTTTTTTTTTTACTTTTAATAAACTTAGAAAAATAATTGTATTTTTTTTTTCTTTTAATATTGTTACTGAGTGAATTTGTATAGGAAAATATAGAAGAAAGTCTTGTGTTGGCCACAACATACTAGTTTAGATATATTAAAGGAAATTTTAAAAACAACATATTAAAGCATGTATAACAACAATTTGCCAAAGTATATGTAAGAACGCGCTTTGTTGAAAGCTAGTAGCTATCCGCGATTGTAATGAAATGCTCGCCCTCTGGTGGTCTAAGGTGAAATTATCACACCACTGCATATCCTCATATTATGCAATCGATTTTCCATGATGAAATGGCGGAGAAAGAATAATAATTACACGTGGCTGTTATATTTACTAACAACTGCAGTGTTCAGAGAGCGCCATCTATCGATCATTACAAACGCGGATAGTCACCTTCTTATTAATAAAAGATCAAATTTTGCAAAACTAACTCCGAAAATAAGATCTCAGCTGAAAATATCTATTAGAACAAATAAAGTAAAATTGTGTCCATGGTTTCCACGTACATGCATTTATACTGAATAAAATAATGAAAGGGGTAATTTAACGGACATCGTCCATCTCAATAATGTAGTGCAATTATGCAGAAATTTACTATATGTCAGGAGAAAATAATAAAAATAAATTAAACATGTCAAATTTAACTACGTCACGAGAAATTAATATGATAAATGATAAATAAATAAATATACAAGTGATAATGAAGTTTAAATTAAAGAATTACGATGCCATTTTTAATTTCTTGGAGACGCTCGGGCTTTAAAACATATAAATATCACGATATAAAAGCCGCTTGTTTTAAATATAATGTAAACCAGTATTATTAATCAGAACTGGCAATGAGAAATAAATTTGGAAATACATGTATAAAAATCATGTGCTAGACGAGCGCAGATCGACTAGTAATTAAATAGTTAATTATTAACAAGTTTTTCACTTGTTTCATAATTTTACAGAGTGCAGTGTTTTCATACAATGAAATTTTATATCATTTAAAGTCATACAGTGGGCTTCAAGTTTACAGAAAATGCGTAAGCAAAGAGCATTGCGATTTTAACTTTTACTCTACGATTTTTAAGAAACTTTACTTTAAATTAATTAATCAATTAATTTATTTTTGATGAAAGTACAGCACGAATGCAAATAATGATTGAAAAATACGTTATCTAAAGGATATTAAAAAATAAAAAAAGCTGCCAAATAAATAAAAATCTAACTACGATGAATCACTTTTTTTTTCAGATAAAGAGGAAAAGAGGATTTTGAATTTAGTACTCTAAAAATTCTAAAGGAAAGATAATCAATCACAAATAGTGATTTTATTTGTGATAACTCAGTTCGATATGTAGTAAAGCTCTTGATAGTGGTTTCTGTTTCAAAGAGATAAAATATTATTTTCAGTCATTTTTAATCCTACGGAATGCTATTATTTTGCTTTTAGGCAAAGTTAATCTTACAGACCTAATAACCGCAGTAAAATTTAATGTAAAACATTCCGTATGTCAGAAGAAAAAAAAAAAATTTAAAGAAAGATATCATCTGTTTATGTCTAATTTTGTTCATTTTATTGAGGAGGAATGGAAAGTTTTTCAGTTTTAAATAATACGAATTAAGTTATAAATAATACGAATTAAGTTATAAATAATATGAATGAATCGATAAGAACGAATAAGGGAATAAAAACCAACTTAAATGGAAGTTCATTTATATTTCCTTTAAACAAGTAGTATGAAATATATAAATATATATTTCATGAGTATAATGTAAAGAATGAGAACGTGAGAACGAAAACTTAACAGTTGAATAATTCACCGCAAAAAAACACAAAGTCTAATTAAGTAACTAGTTAACTTGAATTGGTTTAATAATTTTAATGCATTTGAATAGTTATATTAATTTAAATTTATCAGAAAATTAATAAAATTACTTACCAAATTTGATAACTTATTAGATTACAAAACTTGTTTAAAATATATAAAAGAAGGATTTTTCAAGGTAATGTAGTAGAAAAGAAGGAACTAATAATGAATAGTATTAAAAAGATTAAAAATCGAGCTTTCAATAACGAATTGAACGATAAAAATATTAGAAAAATATTTTTTTGGCTATATCACAAAAAAATGGATAGATTATTAAATAAAATAGCTCAAAATGCCATAGGACTTCTTCAGGAGCCACCCCTAAAGCACTGAGCAGAGAAATGCAAGGTTTCTGTTCTTGGTAAGCAATATTACGCAAAATCAACCCTGCATGAAAAATATTACCATGTATTAAGATTAACCAAATGAAAATAAGACAGAAAGGTTAATAAAGTCAATAAGGTTTGTTCTATTTCCTCATTCAAGGGCGATATTTAAGTACTGACAAGTAGCTCCGTCGGCCGAAGAGGGCTTGTTTGTCAGGTAGGGGGTTTATTTCATATACTTTTTTTAGCTTTCTTGCATACATTCTGTAATTCTTTATATTATTGTATTTTTTATATAAGTTAGTTTGATGTATTTTTATGCCTTTTATAGAATTTTTTACATTAATGTCAGATTTCTATTCAGTTAATGGTGGTTTCCTGTTTGGTGAGAAGTTGGGGGCTAAGTATAGTTATTAGCTAATTGCTACTATCCTTTCAGAAACTTATCTTTCATCCTACACGGAGGGAGTCTCCCTGATGAAGACCTCTGTGTCTTTTGTGGTTTTATTTCATTTCATTCATTTGTTAATTTATTCCTATATTTAAGTTTCGCATTTCTTTTGCAGCAATTTTGCGCATTGCTTTGTAATTTCCTTGTTGGTTTTTCTAATCTTTAAACTTTTATTCTAATTTTGTATCATATACATATTCATTTCAAAAGTTTTCTGCATACACACACACACACACACACACACACACACACACACACACACACACACACACACACATATATATATATATATACAGTCAAGCCTAATTGACGTGAATCTCAGAGGGAATTGAAATTTTGTTCATGCTATCAGTAGTTCAAAATCTAATCTGTTAAAAATACAAAGAAAAATACGCAAATATCCGATACATCAAACAATACATACAAAGAGAAATGTATACGGAACAAGTATATTAAAGAGCGTCCCCTAATTATTTGTAATTACATTATGAATAATTGGTTCTGTTAAATTCGAGAAAAAAGAGTAACAACAATAACAAAATATTTCCTTATAAGTAGAATTTATTCATATTTGGAATCACAAAAATAAAATATTACATTTCAAATAATTCATTATGCGCAAATTTTTTCTTTTCATTTTTTTTCCCACATAATATCATCTTCTAATTTAATTGCGTCATCAAGTGATTCGCTATAATATCCTTTTCTAGATCACTATTTTATAATTTTTAGAGCGTTAAATACTTCCTTTCATATATTTACTCTTTTCATTTTTAAAAACTGTCCTATTTTACCATGTTTTTATTATTAACTTCTGTTCTTATTTGTCCGGTACAAACCTTGCAATCAATTTTTAATTAACTTTCCTACTAGTTAGACATTTGAATCTTTCAGAATAGCTCAGAACCTGATGACAACACAATACTTCGAAGCCCGATTTTCGAATTTTCGATTAGGTTTCATTTAATTAACTAAAATATGAAAATAATAACTTCCTAATAGCTTTAAAAATAGCCATTAAGATATTAGCTATAATTTAATTGTTGCCAAAAAAACTACGAGTTCATTTTCTTTCGACATAAAAATAAATAAATTTAATTAAACGTGAATGTTCAAAAATTGTAAAAAGTTAAATTATGCATCTCACAAAAATTCATGTCAATATCACTTTAAAAACTTTATACACATTGATAAATTGCTATTGCAGTTCTATAGCTATCATTTAACAGAAAATTTAAAAACATAGTATAAAAAAAGTCTTTTATCTTATAATTATTTCTTTGTGTGTTTCTGATGAATAGTACAAATCATTCGTAAATATCTTTAAATCTCTGAAAACATCCTAATGAACAACAGCAAAAAAAAATAAAAAAAGATTTTGATGAAATTCTTGCAAAAGCAAAGTTTAGTTCAGTATGGAGGACTATTAGTTTTTACTTCCATTACCTTACTACCGTAGGTAACGGAAGTATTGTATTCGGTCCGAAAAATCGATATCGAGTTTTCACCTGATTTACATGTTTTAAGGCCTCCTGAGTCTACAAAACAAGTTTTTGACAATTGGTCAGTGTGTGTATAAGTATGGATGCATGGAATCTTCTAACTATCATATCTCCGAAACTAATAGAGATTGAACTGCGAAACTTCAGAATTGAGACAGGTCCGGTGCACAGATGAGGTTTCCAAATTTTGGTGAAAATTGGAAAACTGGAAGTGCGTCATCGGAAACTGGAACTAGGACTGCAAGTCCGTATCTCAAAAATGGCTCTGACGATTGTCTTCAAATTTGCTATATAAACACTCTATTAGATGTCCTTTCGAATGATATAGTTGGTTAGTTCAGGAAAATTGATAGGCGTCCTGTATAAATAGCTCAATTTCATGTCTTGCAAGTGCGTTCCTTTAAAAACGGCGGTACGGATTTTTTTCAAACTCACCATATTAACTCCTTTTTAAATATCCTTTTGTACGTAATTACTGTTTTATAGTCAATAATTTTCTGGTCAATGAGGGCCGCAGGTGATCAATGGCAAACATTTGTCTTCACAGATGAGAAACTGTTCTCGACTGAACAAGCTCACATAAGCCATAATGGTAGAGCTTGGTTAGCAGAAGCACCTGGACTTTCTTGCATTGTTGAACGGTGTCAACGACCCCAATCTGTAATGGTTTGGGTTGGATATGTGCTAGTGGGAAAACACCACTTGTTTTTGTTGATCAAGGGATAAAGATTAATCAACAACTCTCTAAAATTTCTGGAGTGAGAATCTCTCTCCTTAAAAAAGTGACCCCTATTTTGACACCAATTAAGGTGAGAAAACAATATTATCACTCTGGAAAATGTGACACTTCTCACTTTTTGTGAAAGAGTGACGTATAGTCACTCTGTCACAAAGAGTGAGGTCGTCATCTATTGCAAGATGAAACTTTTGTAGAGTGAGAAATTGCTGGCGCCATCTGGTTATCATATTTCGAACGAAATATGAAGGACTATTTCCGAACGATCTCATGTATCTATTTGTTTAACAGAACGTATTGAAGATTTTTGAAGAATAAAAATAGAAAATAATTATGTTAAAAGATAGTTTGGTAAATGATTTTTTCTATACGATTGACAAAATCGAAGTAATATTATTAATGGAGAATCGAAAATCACAAGAAACATAACGAAATTAGTCTTAGAAAGTAAATAGTTTTATTTAGAAATATATAAGGTATAAAAGAAAATATCAATGCAAATATTTAATGCACAACGCCTTAAAATCTGTAACAGTTTATATTTTTATTATATTTATTGACAGCTAACACATGTGAAATATTCAAAAATTTGGTTATAATATTTTACTAATATTTAAAATCAACAGCAAGTTTTATACTTCTGAACAGGCGACTTATTCAGGAAACTCTGTAGATTTGTATGCGAACAGTTATTTATTATTATTATTATTTTTTTTTTTTTTTAACATGTACACTTGAGTAACTTCTTTTCCGCATAAGCTACTTTAAATGACTTCTTGTCATTAAGATTTTTTTTCAAGTATACAGCTTTTAAAATAATTCTAATTTTAGCAATTTCAAAATAATTTAAATTTTAAAATATCCTTTAGAATTCTTTAATTTTATATTGTTGATAAATGAAGTAAAAATTTAAAAATATGATTGATCACGTATGAGAATGACTTAATAATGTAAATTAAGCAGCTTGTATATGTGCTCAGTGGTTCAGTGGATAAGATACTCGCTTGCTACGGAAACGGCCTGGGTTCGATTCCCGGCAGATCCAAACTGCATTCTTTGCACCGTTGAATTGGAGTCGATTCGCCAGGTGAAATGAAGCAACATCGTCTAATATACACATTTTTTTAAGGAAAAATAAACTATCGTATTCTTTAAATTGTTCTGAATAATCTCACTCTTAATAAAGAGTGAGAAATCTCACTCTTTCAAAAAGAGACTTTTCACTCTTTAGAGGTTGGC